>JAWWMP010000077.1:1056435-1071044 GCA_035047865.1 Dendrocincla tyrannina | reverse complement strand
CTTCAGGTCCTGGAAGGCCACAATTAGGTTACCCTGAAGCTTCTCTTCTCCAGGCTGAACAATCCCAATTCTCCCAGCCTTTCCTTCCAGCAGAGCTGCTCCACCCCTCTGATCATTCTGGTGCCTCCTCTGGACTCTCCAGCAGCTCCATGTCCTTCCTGTGCTGGATCCAGAGCTGGAGAACGGCTTATTGGGACACAGCAGAGGAGAAAACGTGTCCTTCTACCCTCATTCCCATGTTGGCCTTTGAGGGGAGATGCTAGAAATAACATCTGGATCGTGCCTGCTGTAGAAATGGAGTAGCTCACAGGATTCTGGGCTTTCACACCCTTGCAGTGCTCTTTCTGAGACAGGCTGGCATTTCAGCACAGAACATTTTGGACACCCCTGAAAAAAGAAAACCAGGCCAGTGCAGTTGTCAGGGCATCCAACCAGTTCTCAAGAGCCCCAGAGAAGCCTTGCAGACCGATGTCACATGCAAGAGCCTCATGCAAAGCAAGTAAATATATTTGAAAAAGAACAAACATTAAAAAGCGTGGAAGGAAACAAAGGAGCAGACTATTTGCCCAGACAGTTGGAGAAACACAGTCCCTTCTGACCCCCTTTGTATTCCAGGGAGCAATTCCTGAGCTGCATCCTGAGCCAGAGGCAGAGTTGCCAGGCCCAGCATTCCGGCACCACTCACTGGAGATGGAAACAGCCCCAGAGATGCCAAAGGGATGATGCAAGTTCCATTGTCCCTGCGAGAATGGCACTCCACTGTGGCCTGGGGGATGTTTGCCTGCAATTTAAAGGCACTTGGAGGTGCACCTTAACTAAACATTTAAGTCAGAGAATAAGATTATCTTTTTTTAAGGAAGCTCCTCCTCATTCCTGGCCGATGCTTCTCTGAAGGGCTGGTTTGGACCTTGAACAGGGAATTTGAGCTTGTCATGCACAGGAAGAGCTGAGAAGCAGGTAGGACAAAGAGGAATGGCTTCAAGCTGACAGACAGCAGGGTTAGATTGGATATTAGGCATAAATTCTTCCCTCTGAGTGTGCTCAGGCCCTGCCACAGGGTGGGCAGGGAAGCCGTGACTGCTCCATCCCTGGAAGTGTCCAAGGCCAGGTTGGGGCAACCTGGGATAGTGGAAGGTGTCCCTGCCCATGGCAGGGGGTGGGACTGGATGATCTTTAAGGTCCCTCCCAACCCAAACTACTCTATAATTTTATTCTGTGAAATCTGAACAATCCTCTGCAGAACTAAGAAACAGGCAGAGGAGATTTGCTGTCCATAAAGCATAAAACTGGAATAATTGTAGGTCTTAAACCACTCAGGAAACAGTCAAATAACAGAAAGAAAAAACAATATTGTGCTGTCCTGATCTCTCAAAGGTAGATGGGTTAGCAGAGAACCACTGGGAAGACCAAGAAACAGAGGAAGGGTAGGTCAGCCCTGGAAGGAGAATGGTAAAGTTGAGACCTGTACAGATGCATTTTAACTATTTTAATTCTCAAATCAGTTTAGGGATGATCTTTATGAGAATGAAAACTTAGGCTTTCTTGTACCAATTGAAATTAAACAGCACTTGGGCAAGCAAGGACAGTTTCTTATCCATCAATCCTTACAAATACAGGTACTTCCCTATATTTAGCAATATCTGAATACTTAGTGCTGCAGTTGGACAACAGGTCCTTCAAAAGTTTCCCAATCTGGTCTGCAATGGGAAAATAACCAAAAGGAAACAGCCTTTGCCCCAGGATCTGCAGAATTTTAAATCTAACTGCAAGGAAATGTCCAAGCTAGAAAGCTGTTACGAATATGGAAGATATAATGTGTAAGAACCTTGGGGGGGAAAGGGCACTTTGATAGCAGAAGGGTCTTTCATCTAGAAAGCAATAAAATCCCTGGATTTTGGAGCTGGACAGGTGCAAGATGGAAATTAGGTTGTTCCCAGCACACACAACTAACTAGCACAGCTCATGGAATAATGGGAATTGTGTGGGAGTTGTGGATTTTTCCTTCCCAATGAGTGCCTTCTTTCCTTAATGATTCCAACCGTCCTAGGAAATTAAGGTATTAATGATTTTTGTGATTAAGGGCCGTGGCCGGCAGAGGGCGGTGCCGCCCAAGGAACGGGGCTGGGAGAGGTGGAATCCTCCGGGAATATCCAGGAATAGCCTGGAATATCCTCGGCTGGAAAGGGACCCACCGGGATCATCCGGTCCAACCCCTGGCCCTGCACAGACACCCCAAAACCAACCCTGTGTCCCAGAGCATCATCCAACCCCTCCTGGAGCTCTGGCAGCCTCGGGGCTGTGTCCACTGCCCTGGGGAGCCTGGGCAGTGCCCACCACCCTCTGGGGGAAGAAGAACTTTTCCCAATATCCCACCTCACCCTGCCCTGACCCAGCTCCAGCCATTCCCTGGGTCCTGTCACTGTCACAGAGAGCAGAGACTGGAGCTGCCCCTCAGGAGGAGCTGCAGACCATGATGATGTCTGGCCTCAGGCTCCCCTTCTCCAGGATGAACACACCAAGTGCCCTCAGCCACTCCTCACGTCCTTCCCCTCCAGACCCTTCACCACCTTCATGTCCCTCCTTTGGACCCTCTCTGACAGCTTTACATCCTTCTTGTATTGTGGCACCCAAGCTGGCCCCAGGACTCGAGTGAGGCCACCCCAGCAGAGTGGGACGATCCCCTCCCTCACCCAGCTGGTGGTGCTGAGCCCGATGCCCCCCAGGACACGGTGCCCATTTGGGCTGCCAGGGCTCTGCTGACTCATATTCAACTTGCCATGGACCAGGATCCCCAGTGCTTTGCTTTGGTTGAAGACTAAGAGCCCTGAGTGGGGAAAATCATCTTTTGGGTGTCTGTGGGACCTAAACAGGACCTAAACCAGACAAACTCCAGGTGGTTTGAAATCTGATCAGCAGGGCTGCAGAGCAGAGCTGGTTTTCATCCAAGGCCCTCTTTCCACCTCTTTCCAACAGGCAAAAAATGCAAGAGGGTGAAACGAAAGATGATAATCAGGAAATAAAGTAGGTTAACAGCAGCTGAGTTTTGCCATCGTGGTGCTTTCTCCTCCTCAGTGTTCCCATCCCAGCTGGGCAGGAGTGGCTCTGCTGCAGCTGGCTCATCCCTTGCAGCTCATTCTCTGGGATTCAGATATGTCATCACTAAAAATAGCTCGGGTAGGGAGGAAGCTGTGGTTGAAAGCTCTTTACCTGAGCTACTACCACTCCACCAGCAGAGTGAGAAACAGCTGCTTTCACAATGACTTCATGGGAAGGGGCCGTGGGTATTATGAATGGGACAATTACAAAAACCTGTTCAAAATTATGCCACGTTTCCTCAGCAACGTGATTTATCTCCACCTCAAATGCACACCTGGAGCAGGCTGAATCACTCAGGGAAAGGACTGGTTTCTCCTCATGCGACAAGAAAGGGAATCCAGAGTCTTGCTCAGATGGAGAAATGTGGTGAGATTCAAACATCCCCCTCTTTAATGAGTCCATAAATGGGAAGATCATTTGGTGAAGTCTTTAATTAATTGATGATAAAAGCTAATGAAGGTAAGAAAGCACCGAAACCCAGTAACTGTCTTTGGCGTGGCCGAGTCTGTGATTTCTCAGGGTTCATTTCCATTGCCTCTGGGGAGGTGAAACAGCCCAGGAATTTACTGGGAGACTTTGCAGAATTTTACCTCTCTAATTTGGCATATGAGTTTGTGACAACTCAAGTGCCCTGGCACTGATTTTACAAGCTGCTCAGGTTGCTTCATGTCCCGTGAAAAGAAAAATACTGTTGTCCTAGGATATTATCATAAAGGGATGTAGTAAATTCCTAAAAACCATTCTTCAACATTTTGCAAGGTAACTACAGCATTACACAGGCCAAAGGGCATGACCAAATACTCCAAGTGTCTGTCTCTGGTCCGAAAGACCATTCTGGTTTTATCTTCTGAAGATCCTCTTGCCAAACTTCAGATGTCTCTGAGCTGCAGTTTTGTAAAGACATCCTCTACAATCTAATTTGGGAGATCAAGAGTAATGCTCTCTTTTCTCATCCCTCTCCCCTGATTTCCAAAACCTTGATGTATGATGGAAATAAGCCATCCTACCTGCACACAAAGAGAATGCAGGGCCACTGGTGGCGAAGCTGAGGGACATGCAACCCCTCTGGCTGGCTTGCAGAGGTGTCCTCCAAGGGCTTTCATGCTGCTCTGACAGGAGATAAAAGAACCCCGATCTGGCTCCCAGAGCCAGCGTGGTGACCTGCCCAGAGGAAGGGGGGAAGGGAGCAGAGTGGTGTCTCCATGGCCAAGTCTTGGCTTGGCACAACGAGGAGCTGTTGTCTCACTCACCCAGGCTGGGGTGATGCCAGTAAGTTTCCTCCCGAGGTCATGACATCGTTTCTGATGACATACTGATGAAGGCGAAAATCAGAAATAAAGAATGTTATCCCCTCATTCCAAAGGGCTTTTAGGAACTTCAGGATTATGCAATGGGTACCAGTCCCCTGCCCCCTTCACATGACTGGGAAAGGGGATGAATGAGCCACACAACGTTTAATAGCTAATTAATTTTGCAATGTAGCTGCAGCCATTAGTAATATTTACAGCACAGAAGAAGCAGGCAATCCAACAGGCCAAAAGGTGGCAGAGGAGGGAAGAGCTGCTCAAACACAGAGCCATCACCATAAAATGGAATGATTTCCTTTGTTGCTCCCTGAGAACAGGCAGTGGGTGCTTCCTTCAAAGCCATCCTTAATGTGGACAAATCTGAGAACAAATGGACACGTCAAATAACAAAAATCATCAGATGATGCTCACACGGCTTCTAAAGGCATCCAACTTGGAGACTGCTGATCCTGCTCAGCCCACTGCTCAAACCAATCCTGCAGCCTGAAAAATGCAAAGGGGCAAAGGCAACACCATGTTTTGAAAAGCCTTCGGGGGCAATCCGAGGAATCACACACCCTTAGAGCCCATCAGATGGAGTGAAGGTAGAAGGAAGGAGCAGAATGAGTGGATTAAATTATAAAGGGTAAATGTGGTAGGAGATCAAAAGAGGAGGGTTTGAGAAAAGAAAACTATTGATTGAATGTGCCATCAGGCATTTGGTCCAACGGATATTAGTTGTTGAGTTTCCAGAATCTCCAAAATGAGCCCCCATCAAAATCTCTTAAAGGAGTTCTTTTGATGTAGGCTGATAACTGGTCAAGAGAAAGGAAACGAGAGAAGGCTCGGTGGGCACTTTGAGAGCAGAAGGCAGGAGGGACTGAGGACTGGGAGACTCTCACAGCAATCTGTGCCTCTGTGGGGTGGCAGAGCTTTGCCAGGAGAACAGATCAGGGGAAATTCGGTTTGGAGAAGCCCAGGGATGAGCTGGTACCTGTGCAGCACCCAGCACCCAGCACCCAGCAGTGGGTTGCACAGATGGTGTGACCATGTGAGAAGGAGGTCACAGGCAGGTGGATGAAGGGGTCAGCTTGGTCCTCAGGGTGATGAGACAGGCAGGTGTTCAGGGATGGGGGGAAGCTGCACCAGATCTAGTCTACAGAACTATGTAGTAGGTTCACTGAAGTCCAAAGGGATGATCAGAGGTGGTGACCACCCTCTTTCTGAACTGAAATGAAATACAAATCCCCCAGGTTCAGGGCCCAGAGCTTAGAAAAGAGATGGCAGGAGAAAGAGAGAGCAGATATGATTTGATGTGATATCCCTGAATCAGTTCCTCGCACCAGTCTCGACTCTCTGCTTCCCTTGCTGCCTCCAGCAGGTCCTGCTTTACTGCCCCAGCCAGTTTCAGATGGTTTTGACTGGGGAGCCAGGAAAATGTTCATTTGGCCAGGCTTTTCCTCCTGCCGGCGCTCAGAGCGATTCCCACGCTGGGAAGCACTTTTGTGGAGAGGTTCAGCTTCAGGAGGAGTTTCTGAGCCTGCTGTGGGTGCAGTGTCCTCTCACTGTTTGTGAAATCATTCTAAAAGGGAATATAACTGAAGTATAAAATTGATATAAGTGAAATGATGCTAAAAGCATGTGCCACTGGCCCCATCGTGACAGTGGCAGAGAGTAGTTATGTCACCTTCTAATGCCACTTAACCTCCCTCATCTGCCTTGCAAAAACATCATTAACTTCACAGGAGCCACGTCTTCTGCTTCCTTCCTCCCAATCCATCCTGGGCCAGCTGGGCCTACCTTGGTTCTTCTGAAGGTTCTCTGTCTGGGTTGGTTTTCAAGTGCTCAGTGTATTTGGTGCTGGGGTGCTCAAAAATTCTTGCCAGGCTCTGCTGCCTCTAATTCTCTGTGAAACACAGGCTGTGCTGAGGTGACTCCAGGGAAGCTGAACCCTTCTGAAAATCTGGCTCCAAAACAAGCAGCTCCTGGGACATTTTTCCAGGCAAGTTCTGCACAAGAGCTGCTCAATGGGAGAGGGAAGTTTCTGGCTTGGGGTTTGGGTTTTTTTTCAATGGAAAATGTGCTTTTTGTCCTCAAATTGAATATTTCCTTCAGAACAGAGTGGTGTTTGCCAGAACGTCTCAAGTTTCCACTGGGAAAGTTGAATCATGATGAATTGACTGGCATCCCCCACCACCCAAGCCAAAGCACTTGGCTGGGTCAAACAAAACCATATTTGACTTCACAATGACACTGAACTATATAATGGGAGGCACCTGCTTGGAGCTGCAGCCTGGAAAATCCTGCTCCCAGCTTTCCTAATTGGAACCCCCGAGTGCCTGTGATGTGATAAAGACATTAGTGCTGGAGGTCTGGTTGTCCTTGTGGAAAACAGATACGTAAGGACAGCAAAGATTGTATTTCAAGTTTTGCTGCTGTCCTGAAAAATATATTGGGAACGTTTTAGTCAGTCTTGATCAGATTAGCTGGCCTTTCACCAGGTCCTTTCTGAGTCCTGGCTGGTGGTCTTTGTAGGTGGACATGGGCAAGCTGTAGGAAACAGGAAAAGAATACATTCCAATTGTTCTCACAAGCTGTAAAGCAGGAGCATTTGTTCTCTGGTGAAGACAGTGTTTTGTCTGAACTGGTTTCAAGCAATTCAATCTCTTTAACTGTGTCAGTTTGCATGAGGAATGATGTATGCTGAGGGTCTTTGTGGCATGGAGCATTTTAGTATTTCCAGAATTTTGCAGTGTTTGCCTCCATGAATAATTGGAAAACTTGATGAACTTCCCATTTCAAGCACTGAAAATTATAGAGATGCTCCTGCTGTCATGAACCTCTGCAGAGCACAGAGAGGACTGTGACCTGGGAGAGCAAGTCCAGAGGAGGCCACTGAGTTGATTAGAGAGAAAGAGCTCCTCTTCTATGAGTAAAGGCTGAGAGAGTTTCCTTCAGTCTGGAGAAGAGAAGGCTTCAGAGGGACCTAATTGTGCCCTTCCAGTACCTGAAGGGAGCCTACAGGGCAGACAGAGAGAGACAAGGACCTGGAGTGACAGGACAAGGGGGAATGGTTTAGATTATTAAGAAAAATTCTTTACTGTGAGGGTGGGACTGCCCTGCACAGGGTGCCCAGAGGAGCTGTGACTGCCCCATCCCTGGAAGTGTCCAAGGCCAGGCTGGACAGGGCTTGGAGCAACCCGGGCTCGTGGGAGGCGTCCCTGCCCATGGCAGGGAGTGGAACTGGATGAGCTCTAAGGTTCCTTCTAACCCAAAGCAGTCTGGGTTCCAAGATCCCTTTGTGGCTGCAGTGGTGGTTTCAGACTCCCCCCACATGGTCAGCAGTTGGGTGGGTCACGGTAGCTGGGGCAGCTCTAAGGCATAAGGTGGAAGACTTTGTCCCTTCCTCTGTTCCTCAGCGTGATGGGGCAATGAAAGGTTTCTGATCCCAAAGCCAAGTCCAAAAAAGCAGAGAAAAACAACACAATCACTGATTTTCCCCCCAAACATTTGGCACAACTGAACACCATGAGATCAAAGCACTATCAAACTGGAGTTGAATGGGGTTGCTGGACCAGCACGGGGTGATGCTGCTTGTCTCTGTCATTCAGAGAGACCTCCTTCCACCCTGAAGAGCCACGGGGACCTGGAGCAAGTCAGGCCATGGCTCTAAAGATGATTGATGCAGCATCAGGCTGCCAGCAACCATTCCAGCCATGATAAGGTGTGTGCCCATACCCCAAGGTGTGTGGCCACATCCTGAGTGGGAAGGCACTCAAACCCCAAAGTATTCCCTAGATTACCCCCACAAATGCCTCAATCTCTGTGTCCAAGGTCAGCTGCACTCAAACAAAGCAGAGGAGTCAGCTGGGGCTGAGCATTCAGCCAGAGCCTTGCTGTGGCTCCACACAGCAGCATCCAGCTCCTCTCTGCTGCCTTCTGGGCTCCAGGTGAGACTCCACCCAGCCTAGGCTGTCCAAAAAGTGCCCAAAAGCCCTGCAGGAAAGTTACTTACCTGTCCTGGAGGAAACAGAGAAAAAGGTGTCACGATACTGCAGTGGGGCTCTGGAAGACAAGAGGTGCCCAGCACAGCCTGTCAAAGCACCGAGCAGAAGGGAGTGCACATCTGGAGGTCAGCAGAAGAGGTGTGGGGGTGCAGCAGTGGCAGGAAGAGGTGGTGGGCACACCCCAGTCACACGGGATGCCATCTAGGGCTGTCAAAAAGCCTGATGTCTGCTCCTCTCTAGGTTGCCCTCAGTCTCTCATGACATGGGCAACTCTGTTGTCTCATCAGAACTTGCACTTCACTTTCAGGAAATCCTGTTTCACTAGGGCTTCTTTCTCCTGCTTCCAGTAATCTTGTCTAGCAAGACTGGGATATGAGTCTGCCCATAACTTGGCTGGAGAGAGAGAGGACTGCAGATGGAAGGACTCCAACCCTGCAGCAGTTCAGCTCCATCAGTTCCCAGGCACAGCTCCTGGTTCTTCCAAACTACCAAAAATGCAGGCTGTGCCTCAGAACACAGACATTGCTGCAGCTGCTTCTCATGTCTCACACAGACCCTGTGCAGGACAAACAGTGACCTCCTGATGAAGTGTGGACTGGATTCATATTTGATGCCCCAGGACCCTGGTCGTTTCTGGGAAGAAGAATGCCTGTCTGAAGGAAAGGTGAGGCTGCTCCTGGATGGCTCCAAGAGCTGCAAGGCTGGAGAGGGCACCTCCTTTGACATCCATTGGCCCTTAATCAACCAGGAAACAGGCAGGACCATCAGGATTGCTGGTAATAATATAGACATGTTCTCCAAAGGTCTGGATCTTGGTGGCACAGGATATTTTCTTTCTGATGCAGGCCAGTGCCTGGCAGTGTTGTGGGACAGCACAGAGAGAACCAGAAGATGCTCACCATGATGATCTCCCAGCCCCCAGGCGCTGTTTGCCACTTTGCTCCCACAAGATTAAGCAGTTTGACCTCAGGGAAGACAGCTTTAGGGTGCCTGGACAGAATTTGGGCAATGCTGTAGGCAGCAATCCCCTTCCAGGCCAGCAGCATCCCCTCTCTGAAAACCCCCACGCTTAGGGGTCCCCAGTCCTCCCAGCATGACCCTGACCAGCACCCAGCCTGAATGGCACCTGGAATGACACAGCAGACTGGAAGCCTCTGCAAGCTCTGCCTCAGAGAAGCCTCTTGGGGATCTCCTCCCCACCCAGCCCTCCTTGGCCCTTTCCCTGCTTTGTTCTTCTGTAGTTTAATGCATCGGATGTTGCTCAAACCCACGGATTGTTCTCCCCTTTGTGCCGGGGCAGACAGACAGGCTCCCCAAACAATGGGCAGGCTTCACCTGTGACTGGGAAAGAGGGGTGGAAGATTTACTGCCATGAGGTAATTGGCTGGAGGAATCTGAACTTTCTTTGCTTTCGGACCTGCCCCCATTGTGAGCAGAGCCAGGGAGGGTCCCGAGCACGGGCTGCTTGCAACAGGCAAGGTTTGCCTTCCGAGTGCCAGCTCCACTCACAGATGGGAGCCAGAGCCTGACTCCTTGGGCTGGGATGGGTTTCTGCCTCTGGGTGCAGCTTACCCCACCTGCTTTGACACTTCTTTTGCCAGATTTCTCAACCATGTCTGGTCGGTGACCCCCTGTCTCTTATTCAGAGCATAAAAATGTCCCAACCCTATTTCATTTACCCCACCAGTCAGAATTCAACGCCTCCCTGATGCCTTTGATAGCGCATTAGGACATGGCAGATCATACAGCGTGTGGGTGCACGGCGAGGCCAGCAGAAAGTCAGAGGGAGAGGTGAGCTCTTGTGGGCTGCGTGGGGGTGAGGAGGGATCTGTTTTCAGCTAGAGAAAAACCACTTTCGCAACTTCCCACTGCCCACATGGTGTTTTTGCAATCCCTTCCCCTCGTGGTGTGGGTGCAGCAGGCACAGACCAGGAAATGCTGCAGCGGCAACGCTGGCACTTCATCCTCCTCCTCGCTGGGAAAGGCTGTTTTGTTGGGATCCACAACGATGCTGGAGATTCTTGGCTGCTCCAGGCAGGTGCCATGTCTTTAGTAAGTGGTTGGTTTGACCCAAGATGGGCCCATTGGTGGCAG
The DNA here is from genome assembly GCA_035047865.1 of Dendrocincla tyrannina. Taxonomy (NCBI): domain Eukaryota; kingdom Metazoa; phylum Chordata; class Aves; order Passeriformes; family Dendrocolaptidae; genus Dendrocincla; species Dendrocincla tyrannina. The sequence continues at coordinate 1,060,561 of JAWWMP010000077.1, read as the reverse complement.
CTGCACAGCTTTGTCACAGTCTCTCCTGATGGCACTGATTGCTGAAGTTATGGCCTTGGATATGCTGAGGTCATTGCATAAGTGAGCTGGGGAGAAAACGAGCAAGAAGCTTCAAGATGTCACTTGTTGGGGGTCCTTTGGCACCACCCTGCACAGTCTTTGCCATCAGGTTATCACGTGGAGACAGCCAGGTTGCCAATTGTGGGCATTGTGTCTCCCACCCCAGCCCAGAGACTGGGTGGGAGCATCAGGCAGGGATATTTGCTGGGGAAATGCATAACCCCAGCCTTAGTCTAAGCACCCCAAAATCTCTGGTGCCTGAGTGGTGGGGGAAGGTCAATAGACACAGTCCATTTCCAGGATCATGACACCCCTTCAGATATCGGTGGGAGTCGCCCAGTGAAATCCCTTCTCTGCATGTAACATCAGCGTTGTGGTTTTCCACCAGCAGGAAAGCCAGCACTTCTCAATTTTGTAAAGCTCTAGATGCAGGACTTAAATGATACCAGAAGAGCTATTTTAAGTTTTGATTTAAGCTTCTGAATTATGGGTGTTTTTTCCCTTTCCCTGGTTGCCTCCCCCATATGTGAGGTCAGCAGCCAGTGCTGCAGAACCCATGGCAGGACAGCCCCACTGCAAGAACACGTTGTGTGCCCTTCTGCCACAGTGCATGGGGCCTCAAGGGGCCTTTTAATTCTCACTCCTCATGCCAGCGTGGCAGCACAGGGTGCTGGAGGGCAGGGGAGAGGGCTGGGGCAGGAGAGGAGCCGAAGTCTCTCTGGGTCCAGTGTTTCTGCCAACCCACCCAGATATTTGGGTGCAGGATGTCGAAGAGCCTGGCCACCTCTGACCAGTGCCAGTGTCACGTCTCCAGCAGCACCCAGCACTACTCAGCTCCCAGGAAACAGAAGAGGGCTGTTTGGTGCACTTCTTTCCCAGCTGAGCTAGTTAATATTTGGCCATGCCACAAAGTGGAATGGTTTAAATTACTTTTGGGACAGATTGAATACAAAAGAAAATCAAACTTCTGTTCCACAAAAGCACCTACCAAGCCCAACTCTAAATATAAATCATCTGCAGTGCCAGACCATCCCAAACCAGTCCTGCTCCAGAGTGAATTATTGCTTTCCATTCCTGCTTGAGTGCATTAAATGCATCCATCCCTGTCGTGATGTGATTGTTCCTCCTCTGACTTGTTTTGGCACAGAGAACACCCTCTCCAATAGAAATGGGCTGAAAGTCAAAACCTGGGACGAGCCTCTCTGCTCAGCAGGTGGTAGGTTATGGTGTGATTTTCTCCCCCCAAGACAGCCATTCTACAGATGTCTCCAGGGAGACCTTAGAGCCTCTTCCAGGACCTAAAATGGGCTTACAAGAAGGGCAGGCACGGATAGGACAAGTGGAAATGACCTCAAGGTGAAGGAGGGAAAGGTTTATATTAGATATTAGGGAGAAATTCTTCCCTGGGAGGGTGGGCAGGCCCTGGCACAGGGTGCCCAGAGAAGCTGTGGCTGCCCCATCCCTGGAAGTGTCCAAGGACAGGTTGGACAGGGCTTGGAGCAACCTGGTCCAGTGGAAGGTGTCCCTGCCCATGCCAGGGGGTGGAACTGGATCACCTTCAAGGTCCCTCACAACACAGGCCATTCTACCATTCTATGATTCTGTCACTCTGCCATTCTGTGTTTGGAATCTGCCCTGGTAGGGGCTGAGCCTGGAGAGCCAGAGCCCACCTGAGCCCTCCTGGTACAGCAGTGCCCACAGCAGGACCCCAGGCTTGGAGGCACAGGTGAAAATCCGTGGATAACACAAAGCTAAAACTATTTTTCCCTGCCTGTTGTTGGATGAGTGAAGCCAACCCTCCTGCCAGCTGCCAGCAGCCCATCACAGGAGCCAGCAGGGTGCACCTCGTTGGAGGGGCTGGTGCCCACATAACGTGACTCACGGGCCAAAAAGAAGAGCAATAGCTGGTTCTGCTTGAAAATCGGGGCAGCCAGGAAAGGCAGAGTGCTGACACTACATCAGGGCTTGGTTTCCCAGCTGATCCCAGCCCTGGTTTTCCCAGGGGCAAGCCCAAGCTTGGGTTCACAGGGTGGCTCTGAAAGGAGCTCTTGTAAGAACAGGGCAGTGATGAGGAGGAGAAACTTGGCTTCGTGGTGCACCTGGAGCCAAACAGGAGCATTCACAGAAGCCCACCTTCTCATGTCTGTCAGCCCACGTTGCGACACAGCTGGCACCAGAACTGCCTCGAGCAGTGTCAGAGGTGCCAGGTCTGAGCCTTCCACCCATTCCAGGCATGAGAACACAGCCTTGGCTGCTCGGGATGGTTGTGACACTGAATTGTCTCGGTTGGTTGGTCATCGTGGCTGGCAGGGTTTGAAAAGTGTCCCTGAAACAGAAGCTTCTGCACAGCTTTTCCAAGCCAAACGTGGGAAGGACCAGTGCTTGAGTGTTTTGGGGGGCTCTTTCCCAAGGCAGCACTGCCTCTCCCATCCCTCCTCCTGACACTGTGCCAGCCTTGGAGCAGCAGTTTGGAATGCAAAGGCCACGCTCCCCTGTGCCCTGCGTGGCTGCAGCTTGGGACTGGTGTTTGCCAGTGCCAAAGTGCTGCATGCACATCTCCACAGCTTGCTGCAAGGTCATGCACGTGTGTTCGTGTAGAATCTGTGCTCAGAGAATCATGGAATCACGGGATCATTGAGGTTGGAAAAGGCCTCGAAGGTCATTGAGTCCAGCCGTTCACCCAGCATTGTGTCCACCACTAACCATGTCCCCAAGTGCCACATCCATATACCTTTTGAACCCTTCCAGGGATGGTGACTCCACCACTGCCCTGGCCAGTCTGTGCCAGGGCCTGACCAGCCTTTCAGGGGAAGATATTTTTCCCAATATTCAATCTGAACCCCCTCTGGTGCAACTTGAGGCTGTTCCCTCTCACCTGTCCCTTGTTCCCTGGGAGAAGAGCCCAACTCCCACCCAGCTCCCCCCTCCTGTCAGGGAGTTGTAGAGAGCAAAAAGGTCCCCCCTGAGCCTCCTTTTCTGCAGCCTGACCCTTCCCCAGCTGCTCCTCATAAGATTTGTGCCCCAGACCCTTCCCCAGGTCTCTTGCCCTCCTCTGGACAGGCTCCAGCCCCTCAATGTCTTTGTTGCCATGAGGGGCTCAGAACTGACCCCAGCATTCAAAATCTTACAGTTTCCTCAGCAAAAACTGCTCCCCAGCAAATGCAGAAGTTTCCAGGCAGCACACGGATGTGGTGAAGGATTTTGTTTCAGTTGGGGTTTTATTTTACCTCTGATTTTTCCAAATTCAGCCTCAGGTTAGTTTGTGCAGGTGCTGCCTTGTCACTAAATATTGCATTGTCATGGCTTGGCTTTTAGTGAATGAAATGTTTTGATGTCAGAATAAAGCATTTCAATCAGCCATTCTAACATTCTCAACTAAAAAAAATGTATCAGATTTGGTCTCCTGTGAGATATTTCCAGTTTTCTGCTTCTTCCAGGCAGTGCCAGCCACAAACTGCACTGAGATTCAGCAGTGCAGCTACTCCAACCCTCCAGTTCACCTGCACTGCTTTACTTGCTAGGTTTTGGGGTCAGATTGTCCCCAGGGCAATGGTGGAGATGTACTTTGTCGCACCGTTTAGTTGATGTGGTGGTATTCAGTCAAAGGTTGGACTTGATGATCTTGGAGGTCTTTTCCAGCCTTAACAGCTCTGTGATTCTCTACACGAGTGGGTGGAACCTCCCTGAGATGTGACTTGCAAGAGGAGAAGTGGCACACGGTTTTAGTGGGACCACTAAATTTGAGAATACCATTCATAAACCAGAACAGCTTTATCTGGCACCCAATGTGGGGCTTGGGGAGTTGAGATAACAACAGATCTGCTCGGAAAAGGTTGGAAACAAATTTGATCTAACCATTTGTTCCAGTAGGTTTGGAGCCACTGGTCACATATTTTCCAGAATGTGCCCGTCATGGTGCTCTTTTTCAGAGCATGGAGAGGGATCAGGGTTGCTTTGTTGCTGGACTGGGGGATATCAGTTGATGACACGATAACACCAAGAGCCATGAGGGTCATTTGGGATGTGTGTTCAGTGCTGCTCTCCTACCCCTACCTTGGGTGCTGCC
>JAWWMP010000077.1:1042006-1055184 GCA_035047865.1 Dendrocincla tyrannina | reverse complement strand
ACACTGCTTGTCACCAGAGAGCCCCCTGAGGGGCAGGAGGAGGAAAGCAGAGCAACAGGCACCATGGCCACTCAAACCGCAGCTGAACCAGAGGAACAACCATGGTGGCAGCAGTGACCCCTGCACAGAACAATTCCAGACCATGGACAATGAGTATGGGCTGCTCCAGACACATGAGCTCCTGATGCAGCTTGAACCACCTGCCAACACACCAGCCCTCCTGCCCTGGAAAACATCTAGGCTGGATAAAACCCACAGTCAGGGACTAAATGAACTCAACAGACATCTTGGAGGGACAGCCATTGGCCATGGAAATGATACCTGTGCTTGTGTATATTTACATATGTGTATATCTTGTATTTAGTTGGAAGGTGGAGGACCTGGGCATGATGTCGATAGTATAGAATAAGAGATGGAGAATGTTCTGGTTCTGGCCAGGACAGAGTTAGTTTTTCGCAGGAGGTAGGAGAGGGCATGGCTAAGATGTGAAGGTTATTCTATACCACCTCTCCTCGTTGCTGGGAATGAGGGAAAGGGGAGAAGGGGCTCCTGTTGGTTGAGAAAACCAACAGGAGGAGGAGGAGCTGTCCAGTATTGGTTTATTGTCACAGGCTTTCCATGTGAATCCTTTCTTTGCTTATACCTGTCATTATTAATATTGTTGCTGTTATTGTTCAGCACATTTTCACAACTCAGTTGGTTTCGAGGCCGTTTACATGGGGAATGTGATGGATGCCTTTGCTGTTTGCTGCTGTTTAGCATGTTCCAAAGGCTTTGGCTGGGCAGCAAAGAGGGAGATGCTACTGGGTTCACCTTCACCTGGGAGCTGTAATGGGTGTTAAGAGGATAATTCCTCCTGCAGGAGGAATTTTTGTCCCCAAAAAGCACAGCAAGTGGGGACCCAAAACCCAGCAGAGACCTGGAGAAGAACAGGGGGAAACCCACCCTCTGGACACAAGGGCATGTGAGGCTCTTTTCACATTTAGTTACCAAAAGTCAGGCCATTGCTGGGCTGTGGCTGCTCCAAGGCACACAGTGGGTAGAAAGGACTTAGGCTTCAGTCTCATTTTCCTTGCTTTAAGAAGGTATTCCTTGCTCCCATTCATGCTGCAATATTTCTTTTTAGTTTAGAAGTTCTTTTAGATTTGATGTGCTCATGTGAGCTGTAAAACTAATGAGAATGTGAAGGTTGACCCAGCTCCTCCCCTTGCCAATCCTGAGTCCCATTATGTGAGGCTAACACGTAAAAAGAGCTTTAAAGAGCCTGAGAAGTCCTGCTTGGACATTCCTCAGTCAGAAAGTATTTTTCTTTTCCAATGACTTTTAGTTTGGAGTGCCCTATTTCTGGGATGTTGCTTTTATATGTCAACAATGGAGGAGGGGAAAAAACCCACCTTTTTATTATTTTGACCAACTCAAACCAATTCTTCCTGAACTTGTGTTTTATGGGAATCCCCAAAAACATGAATCTGCAGAATGGTAGCAGAAATTAAAAACGTGGGTCTTGCCCAACATCCAACTCAAAGGAGGGTCCTGCACTGGCTGCTCTGTCTGGAAGGTGAAAGAGGGGAGCAGAGGAGGTTCCATCAGCCTCATCCTTGGTTTGGTGTGTGAGAATCCCCATCTCCAGCTCTGCCTGAATGGGCACAGAAGGAACCAGGGCACTCATACACCTGTAAACCAGAAGATGTCAGTGCCTATCATGCTCCCAAGAGGTGTATCCAGCGAGACAGGCCACCTGCTCCCTGTCTCCTCAGAGCACCAGTGCTTTCCCCTGTGAGTGTCGTGTTCCTCAAGCAGCCAGGACAGCTGCAGACAGGGGACAGAGCCCAGGAGGAAAATCCCCATGGGTTCAAGGAGTGTTTGGACAACACTCTCAGGCATATGATGGGGTTGTTGGGGTTGTCCCGGGCAGGGCCAGCATTTAACTTGATATTTGTGGGACCCTCCCAATGTTATGATTCCATTTTTCTATGGCACACTTAACAAAATTAACAATTCTGCCTTTTTGTATAAAACGCCCTTATGTTCTGACCCAAGGTTCCTTTCTGCCCCATGGCACAGTGTTTGCTGCTCCTCAGCCACGTTTCCTCTGTGTGGCTGCAGCCTGCTCTGCCAAGGAGCCTGCCCTTCTGCCTGCCCTGGGCTGTGCCCCCCACACCTCCCTCTGTCCTCCACTGCCAAGGCAGAGCCCTTCCACAGGGCAGGTGAGCATGGGATGGGGTTTGCTGATAGCCCCAACCTGGCACATGATTTCTAAAAGTGATTTCTGAAAGTGATTTCTTCTTGTTCCCACATCAGCCAGTCCCAGGGGCAGAAAGGCACCATTCCCCTGCTCATCCCCTTGCTGGAGGGCCCTGATACAGTGCAGAGCCAGGGCAGGTCCAGGAGGAGATGGAGGAGCAGCAGCCAGAGGGGCATCAGAGCTGTGCTCGCCGTGGGTCACTGCTCCCACTGCACAGACCCAACTTCTGAAGACCTTCTGGGGCAAGGGATGGGCTTAATCTCACCCTGGCAAAGTGGCTGAGGCTTTATTATTGAAACCCTGTGGAGATCTGGGGTAGGGCCTACACGTGGGGGATGATCTAAGATGACTGATCTATTTTCAAACGTGGAGAGGTGGGAGTAGAAACACGTTCTGCTCTTGCCCAGTGCAGTGATATGGGGTGGAAGCAGGGCTGGTGCCTGCAGATATGGTGTGATGCAAATGAGCTCTTACTGCTTTGATCTCTTTATCTTCCCTTTCTCCTTCTCTTTATGGAGACAGCCTTCAGTGTAGTTTTCAACCTGCAGGCTTTCAGGAAAAATTTCAGCTGGTTCTATGGCTCCAAGTACCATTCCACCATCAGCCCCGGGTTTGCCCTGAGCAATTCAGGCATTTTGTGGGGACCTTGGAGATTTCAAGATAAAGAGGAAAAGAGATAGCAGGAACCTTTATGAATCACTCTAATATAATCTGAAGAATTTCTGAAACCATCATTTCTTGCCTCTGGGCTACTTTTCTGGTGGTATAATTGTGCGTTTGCACTGGATGCCAAAGAGAGTGGCCAGGAGAGAGGCAGAGACAGTGCTCAGCCCCCAGAGAATTCAGGGAGACAAGGGTGTTTCATGCCTGGCAAGAACAGGGTAAAGATGGGAATTTTGGTCGGGTTTGTTCAGGTTCTCCAAAGATCAGGCTGCTGGACTGAGAGGCCTTAATGCTGTAATTGTGCAATTAATTAATCAAGAGGATGCCAAGCCATTAGCTTCTCCCCACAATTGCAAAAATTTCTGCTCACCTGCTTGAGCATAAGGAAGGTGTTTTTTATGGTCCAGGAAGCCACATGTTCAGCACCAACACTGAGAGGAGCCAGCCTGAGCCTGTGCTGGGAACAGAGCACATTAATATCTGAACATCTTGAAAAATACTCATCTAGTGGAGCAATTTATGGGTTGAGATGGCAGTCACCATCAGGGATTCTTAGTACCTTCCTGCAGACTCAGACCAGGATGGCAGTCGAGGATGCCCTTTGGGGTGACTTTGCCTTTTTTTACAAACAAGGAGCACAAGGGTCATTTCCCTAAATACTGAAGATCCTGTCCAGTGCCTTGGGCCATGTCTGGCATCACTTCCAGGTGTTGCCACATCACGCTGGGGTTTTTGAGGTAGGAAAGAAGCCAGAAGCCCATGGAGTCCCCCACTGTGGGGTCCCTGAAGGTCTGGGCACAACAACCTGAGCTTGCAGAAACCTTGCAGAGCAGAATCCTGCTTGAAGGCAGCTACAAGAGCAGGAGGGCACAGGCTTCTGGTTCTGCTGAGTGACAGAGGCACCCACGGGGAGCACCTCAGGGGTCTGAAGCTCAGGACCAGACTTTGTGCCCCTTTGGGGTAGACAGAGGTGGTTGGGGACTGTCTTCTCCCAGCCACAGGTAGGAGCTGCTCTTCCTGTGGGACATCTCCTGTCCTGTGGTGGCTCCCCAGGAGAGCATCTCTCTGCCAGTCATGTGCAGTTCTCAGATCTGGAGCCAGACACACATCTGGCTCTGAAGTCTCTCTGGTTGGCCTTGGCCAAAACCCTGTCCCTGTGGTTTCACCTTCGAGCCCTCCTGGCTAAGCAGCCACAATGTCCTTGTGTTCAGTGGCACTTCAACCTGTGTTGCTCTAGGTCTGTTGACTCCTGCTGGTGTCAATTCCCATTGGAGTGCATCTCTGGGGAAGAATTTTGCTTTTTGCCTGGGCAAAGGGATATCAGGAGCTTTGGGGGTCACAAACAGGGTTCATCTCTCCCCAGTTGTTTGGGGCAGCTTTTAGGCACTTTGATTTTGTGAGTGGCGCATCAATCCTGCTGTCCCTAAAGGTCCCTGTCTCAGGCAAATATTGCAGTCCCCTTATTGTAATAAAAACCCCTCCCCTTCTGCCCCCAGAGTATGCACATCCACAAAGTTCACCAGAGCTGAGCCTGGTGGGGCTGTGCCCTCCCCACAGGGACATCCTGGCTCAGAGCAGCCTGAATCCCAAAGGTAAGGGATGCCAAAGATAAGTCCCTTTGATCTTTAAAGCTAAAACACTGTGGTCACCAGTAGAGAGCATGGCAGGCAGTCCTAGCAGGCAACCCAGAGCTCTGTGTGTGTCACCTCATTTTTCGGTAGGGAAGATCAGCTAATCACGGAATAATCTAAGGTTGTTCATGAAAGAAGGTGACATCAAAGCAAATAATTCAAGGAACCCCTCGAGGGCCAGAGGAGTTGTAAGGTCTGAGACTGAATCACATGAGCTCAGTTTCCATGAACTGTGTCTCAGTTTTCCTGCAGGTACAAGTTGGAAACGCTTACGATAAATGTTTAGAATTAGTTGGGGAACTGGGGAAAGTTAAATCACACTAATTATAGCCATGATGGCTTTGGTGCAGTGCCATTTGAAAGCAGAGGTATTTTCAACACCTAATGCAAGAGGCTTTAAAAGGCATTGCTTCTTGGGTAACTGAGGTGATCCCAGCACAGTTTCAGAGTAGTAGAGCAGTTCACTCTACTGGCAGCATTTCAGACCAGAGCTGTGAAGGATGATTTGAGAGCAAGAGGATTCCTGCTTTTATTTGATATCTTGTAGAGAAGACAGGCCAGTCACTGGGGAAGGGAGCAGGGCAGCTCTGGGGCAGGAGAGGGATGGCTTGTCCCGGAACACCAATCCTGTGTGGTGTCATGAACTCAAGGGCAAGGATCTGGACAGCATTTCTGCAGGTCCTACGTTGCAAAACCCTATTTCCTCTCCTACCTACATTTCTAATTTCTTGTGGAGTTTAGGGGACTTCAGGATTTGAATCACAGTCTTTGGGCATTTCTGTAGTGCCTGCTGTGGTACAGTCCTTATGTTTGCAGTGGGTTCTCCAGTGCCCATGACAACAGCCCTGCACAGATAGGAGTGACTGAGCACTTGTTTGACTTCCCTGGATGGTGTTCACAGTCAAAGTCAATGACAGAGCTAAGAGAGCTCAGAGGAATCCCTAACCCATTCAGTCCATGAATCCCTATTCCTTCTGTCAGAGGCTGCTGCTGAGGAAAAAGAAATCCAGCAAGGTTCAAATACCGTGGGTTCCTTTTAAATTAACTTAATGTGGTTGACTGAAGAAACCACCCCCAAACGCTTGAGGAGATAAACAGCTCCTGTGATTGCTCTGACAGGAAACACTTCCACTCTTGCATGCGCTGGGGATGTACAAAACACAAGAAACCTTACTAAGAGGAAAAGCATGAGCTTGGAAAAACACAACAACAAGTCAACAACGTCTTTAAATGAGTAATAAGTCAAATATTTACTCCCACAACACTTCAGGCAAGAATCCTGTGCCTCGGCTCTCACACAAGCACGGACAGCCTGTGGAGAAACATCTTGTACTTTTGTGGCTAGAAAAATCACCAGGTCCAGGGCTGTGCTCAGGAAGTTCCTTTCCAGACCTTGGAGGAACTTGTTCTTCCGTCACACGTCTGTCCTTGCACATCTCCTGCCTGCTGTTCTCCCACCACAGCCAGGCCAGGTGGGGTGGGATGTGCCCTGCCCTGGAGAAGCTGGTGGGGGGTCCCTGTGGGAAGTCACACTGAAGAGTTAATGGCAAAGATGAGCCACTGGCACCGTATTTGCCTCGCTGTTCTGTAGCCAGCAGGTCACTGAGAGGGTCTGCACTTTTGGGGTCCCCTTTTTAGGGTTCTGAGTGTAGATGTGTTGCATTCAGGTCCTTCAGGACTGCAAACCACCAGAGTGTTCAAACAGCCGAAACAACACTAAGTTTTCAATAAAATTACTCAAAATGTTTCCTATGCAAATCCAGGCTGGGTTTTCTTCACTGCCCAAAGAGACGGTGGGAAAGAGCCCCTTGTCTCAGACCTGCCCATGGCCAGAAGCCCCAGGGGGACAGGAGGGGGAGAGGGAGGGGAGTGGGGATTTTAGGGAAAAGCCACGTGCTGTGGAGCTGGGAGGTTACCAGTGATGGGACAAGGGTATTTCTTCTCTGCCTTTTGGAAGGTTTCTTCAGCAACCAGTGGGGTTTGCTCCCTTTAGATAAGGAGGAGGAAAAGTGTTCAGGGTCAGGTTGGACAGGGGTTGGAGCCACCTGGTCTAGTGAAAGCAAGGAGTATTCCACCAGCAGAAGGCAACTCAAGGAGCACGCCTTGCAGTTTCAAGGTGATCTTGGGTGTTTCAGAGCTGTGTTTTCGTTCACAGTCTTTCATTCTGCATTATTTTTCGTTATTTTCGCATTGTTCCACAACGTGTCAAAACAGACTGATTCATTACAACACAAACAGGAGACACTTTGATGTAGGAAAAAAAAGCTGGTTTAATGGGTGCTAAGTAGCAAGTGCCCCTAGGGGTTGAAAAATAAAAATAGAAGCGTCACAAAATAATATTTTAACTCCTGTATCCCGGGATCATCCAAATATAGAATGCAGCAGCACACACAAACAGTGCAGGCAATAGCTTTGTGTTTGCATTCATTCTGAAAACATGCCTTTTTTTGTAGAAAATGGTGAAAAATGCAGAAGCCTGTGCCCACCCAGGTGTTCTGCTCTTTACTGGCAGAATTCAGGCACTTTTGCCCTGAAGATTACAGAGGTATTTCAGCAAATTTGTCAATAAACCCATTTGCCAGTGAAGTGATTTCCTACCCTCTGGAGCCCAGGATGCTCCAGAGCATTTGATATGTGACCTGTGGGATCTCAGGTGTTCTGAGAGGACAGAGCCATCCTGCAGAGGTCCCTCTTGCGTGGCTGGATTCTCCTGGGGGACCTTTCTCCTTCATGCTTCAGTCCTTGTCCTTGGCACAAGCTCCTTCCTCCACACCTTCATCCAATGCCACGACAGATTCCCAGCACCACTGGGAGCAGAGGGAGCATCCTTCCTTAGGCTCACAAGTCTGTGGCATCTACAGGAGGCAAAATTAAAGTAAATTGCTTTTATTTTTCTGTTGTTTCTCCCATTCCACCTGCCTGTCTCTGCCCTTTGGTCTCAGCAATGCAAAGAGCTGAGCTGTGCCCTGTCTGTACACAGTGACCAAAAGTAGCCCCTCCTGCCTCACACAAGACTGTCCAGCACCTCAGGAGGCATTGCCAGGATTGCTTTGCTTGGTAGGAGACATGGCCCATCTATTCCCACTGCTTTTAACCACCCCAGCTTTTAATTCAGCCTCATTTTCCCTCATAGCTGCAGACACCAATGCTCCCTTGCTCCCCCTGACACAGCTTGGTCCAGGTTTGGGTGAGCAGCGTGGTTTTCTTCCTGTGCAGCTGCCCAGGAGGGTTGCAGCTATCAGGTACCAGACCTCATGAATGGCCTTGGAGCCCAGAAACACCCTTTTATCCCCCCAACTCCCAGCTTGTGCACTGAACCCCTGGCTGCAGGCTTTGCTGCTCTCCTATCCTGAGCTGAGGGCAGCGCTGTGTGGGTGGCTCATGGTGAGTCTGTCAGGTGTAAAGGGCTTGAGGCTCAGCACCCCTTCAATCCTCCCCCAGGAGGGTCTATCAGACCCTCAGCAGGGCAGATGAACCTTGAGCTGGAGATGGCAAAGGGTGAGACAATCAGAGTTCTCCCACCCCCCTAACCTCGTTTTGTCATGCAGAGACAACCTTCACCCCACATTGCTGGTGTTGTTCTCTAGTTTATTCCTGTGTAGAGCAGACCAGTCCAAAGCAAAGCACCCCTTCTCCCATGGGTTACTCTCTCCTCAAAGGCAGCAGTCTGTCCACACGCTGCAAAAGCTCCCTGTGGGGACTGGCATGGCCAGAAAGATGCTCTTGGGCCCAAGGACACACTGTCCTGCTCCAGTGTCCTGGGGCTTCCTGTTCACCCTCCAAAAACTGAGACAGCAATACTGCCTGTGCTGTTGGGAATGTCCTAACTTGCTTCAGAACTTGGAGAAGCTCAGACCTCCCTGAAGGAGCCAGCTCTGTCTGGCTACTCCTGTCCACCCCTCTGTAGGCAGAGCCTGGGCTGTGATCAGATGTTTAATGCTGAAATCCTCTTTGCAGAGGCTTCTTGCCTTCTCTCTTAGCAGAGAGGGGGCACAGAGCCTGGCACTGAGGTTTATTCCGTGCCAACCACGGTGTGAGTGATCAGAGACTTCTGTGTTTCTTCCCTGCCAGAGACCTGAGCATGAACAACATCAGCCGGCTGCAGCCCCGTGCCCTGCGTCCCCTGCGCTTCCTGGAGGAGCTGTGAGTACCGGGGGGGCTGGCACAGGGTGGTCAGGGTGCCAGGGGGACACTGCAGAGGACCCTGTGGCACTGGTCACAGCCCCCAGTGCTGCCACTGCAGCCCCAGGCTCAGAGGGAAGGAGCCTGCAGGGTTTATTTGCTGCTCCAGCGTGGGGGTTTCACTGAGGTTGTCACCTGCAGGCTGAGACCATGCATGCCCCAAAAGCCAAAATGAAAGGGGACCTAATCCTCTATGTAAAAATCAGCTCCGAACCCCAGAGCAGAGCCAGCAAACAGAGGGCTTCATCCACCCTCTGCAGACAGGATCCCCCTCCCATCCCCTGCAGCCCAGAGACACCTTAACCCCACGCGCTTCGCAGTTTGGATGGAAACGAGCCCGGGCAAGGGAAGTCAAAAAACCTTTCCCCAGAGGCTGAGGTGTCCCACCACACTGCAGAGTGCACTGAGGGCTCAGCAGGCACACTCAGGCACAGCAGTGGGCTCAGCATGTGGCTGTGTGTCAGGGAAGGAGCGGCCCCGCTTCTGAAAGTGTGAAAATTAACCACCGGCACCAGAAACCACTGGAATCCTTTGCAATCCCCAAAAAATGGGAGCCCGGGGGGGCCAGAATATTGAGGTTGGCCATTTCTGCATGAGTAAATTGCACCTGTATGGTCTCACTCCACTTGACCATGAGAAATCCCTCCAGGTGTTATTCTCATGCTATTGCTACTTTCAACACAGCAGCTTCTGTTGGAAAGCAAAGTTTCTTCAAAACACTGTGACTGCATTGCATGATATACTGATATTAATGCTGCATTTGATGTGTGTTGCAAACTTATTGTGTATATAAGAGTCACTTACAGCTTCATCTGTCTAAATGAAGCCCTTTCACTTTACCCAACCAGACCTTGCCACCACCACCAGGCACAACACTGACATTTCAAAAATGGTATTTTCCAAAATGTCAGAATCACAGACTGGTTTGGGTTCTGTGGCCCTGCACAGGTTGGGCAGAGAAGCTGTGGCTGCCCCATCCCTGGGAGTGTCCAAGGCCAGGTTGGACGGGGCTGGGACCAGACTGGTCTTGTGGAAGGTGTCCCTGCCCATGGCAGGGTGTGGAACGAGATGAGCTTTAAGGTCCCCTCAAATCCAAATCGTTCATGATTCTATGATTTTATATTACAGGGGTTTTTTACTTCAAACAGTCTTGTAACTCATGATCACCAGCTTGTGGTTTAAATTCATTAGAGTTGCAAGGACCCCAGCTACCCCAAACCCCCTTCCCAGCTGGCATTTACAGCCTGATCAGGAGGCATTTTTGATCATCTTTTACCTTTGGAGCCAGAGCTGCCCAGAGAAGGTGGATTTTCACCAATTTGCATCTGTTTTGCAGCCTTTCTTTTTCCATTTTGCCGACATCCACATCACAGTGTGGACACCCAAGGTCTTCACTGGGAGTAGTGAAGCTTTTCACACACACAGAGCAGACTCTGCTGTGCACAATTAGCAGTTGTCTTGCTGCAAGCAACCGTGTCCTCATCACGTCATGTACAAACAGAGCAGTCTCAACCAGCAGGGAATAAATATTCATGGGCTCCAAAAGAGCCAGCTTCCCACAGCCAAAAATAACTATGAATGAAACAGGCAAAGAGGAAAAATTTAAACAGGAAAAATCTGAGAAATAATTGGAAGGGGTGAGATAACATTTTACTAGAGGTTCAAAATGCCACAAGTCTTCCTTCAGGAAGGAAAGGAATTTTGACTAGGGAAAAACATCACAGTTAGGGGAAGAAATGCAAACTGCAGCATCATTTATCTATGCATAGCAAAGTGACTGCTTGAACTGATAGCAGTGAGAGTAATCCTATTTATGGAAGTCAAATAATTGATATCAAATCAAGCAACGGAGGATTTTATATACTATGAGTAATTAAAAGGGATTCTTTCAACAACAACAGCTAGACAGGGACAGCGTGTACAGTATTCACTGGGCTGTCATCGACCAGTAATGCAACTTGCCTGGCATTTCCCCTGCTCTTTTCATTTATATCTTTACTACATTTTCATCCCAAAACATTACCTCAGGGCCTTGCCATTCAGGCTGGGATCACCCTCTGTGCCAGGACACGCACAAGAACCAAGCAAACAAATCCTGCCTGTTTAGACATCCTCAAGGGAAGTTTGTTCAGGTTTCACAGCTCAGATCTCTGCTGGTTCCATGGACCCAGCACAGATTCCCTTGGGTCTGCCAGGGGGACACGTGGCACACGAGACCAAAGCCCTGCCTTCATCCCCCTGGCAGAACTGCCCGTGCTGGGACCTGCCAAGGGAGGGAAGAGCACAAAGCCCTGCTGAGCAGTGGGGGACAAGCCAGGTGTCCCAAATCCAGCTACCCCAGTGTTAGTGTCTCCTGGGGAGGAGGAAACCCTGCCTGCCTGTCCTCCTGCCTGCCCTCCTGCCTGCCTGCCCTCCTGCCTGCCCTCCTGCCTGCCTGTCCTCCTGCCTGCCTGCCCTCCTGCCTGCCCTCCTGCCTGCCTGCCCTCCTGCCTGCCCTCCTGCCTGCCTGCCCTCCTGCCTGCCTGCCCTCCTGCCTGCCCTCCTGCCTGCCTGCCCTCCTGCCTGCCTGTCCTCCTGCCTGCCCTCCTGCCTGCCTGCCAGGGGAGTGCTGGCAGTGAAGAGGACTCTGCTGCAGCCCATCCTTGCTCCAAGGGCCTGTCTTCAGTCAGATGGAAGCCCTTCAGCAGGTTTCTCAGCCCCAGGGATTTTAGGTGACTGTTACGGCCTCAATGTGCCTCCTACACTCTCATGTTCCCTCTTACATCCTTGATAAGCTGAGTGGGTAGCAGGATGGAGCAACTGAAGACAAAATTCGCAAAATTCAGTTTGAGGTGAACCAAAACTGGTGTTCTGGGGCTTTGGTCAACCCCAAAAATTTCTTTCAACCTGACAGAGGAAAAGTTCTTTCATCTTCAGCTTCCTTCTTAGCATCATTTCCTCTTTTACTTTTGGTCAAACCTGAAAAGAAAATGGTAGTTCAAATTATATTTGCTTTACAGCAAAGATGTCTGAACCTTCTGAAAAAAATTGGAGGTTTTTCAGCAAAAAATATTTGCCAAATTCAACCCAGATTTTCAAATTTCCCTTTTTAAGGTCCCACAGAAACTCTTATGTTTTAGGGATACTTTAACCTTGGTCTAATGCTCGGAAACATCCCAGGAGCTCCTGACACCCCTGGTCTTTGATCTATAACCCTTCTCTTCCTTGGCAATCAGAGAAAGTCCAGGTTCCTCTGCCTCCTCCTCCTGGTTGGCCCCTCATGCTCTCACCCAGCAGCTCTGGAAGGTGTTCTGTGGCAGGGGAGATGGCACTAGATGACATTTAAAGTCTATTCCAACCCCTTAACTTTCTGTGATTCTATCTTCTCTCTTTTTACATCCAGCCCCAGTAGCTCATGGTCTCTTGGAAGAGAGCTTGTGTTTCACACCTTTCATGATTTCACACCTTTCCATGCCTCTATTTGGGCACCAGCTCAGGCTCCTCATGGAAGGAAAGCTTATGGAAGTCACAGATCAGCTGGGCATGGAGCGCAGTGCATGAGGTTCTGTTCAACAGGGCACAGGAATAATGGGAAGGGGGAAGACAACTCCAAAAATGGGTAGAGGAAGAACATCTGTCCCACCAAGGACACATGTGCCTTGTTTCACAGCTGTGACTCACCTGAGCCCCAAGTAGATTAGGGCTCTGCATGCCCCCACACCAGAGGTGTGGCACCTGAGGGTCCTGAGGTCCCCAAAGCAAGCACCTAAAACACCCCCTGACACCCAGCCAGGCTGCCTCCCACAGGACAGACATTTCTGCACGGGCTCATCTCCCCTGTGGACACCAAACATAACCCCCAAGGGGGTGGGATTGGGTCCCACGCTCAGGGCACAGAGGAGGGTCCTGGGACTGCTCCAGCCCAGACTGTTCCCTCACTCTGTGGTCTGGGGAAGGGATTTTCCCTGCCAGAGCCTCAGCCACACAGCAATGAGAGTGGGGCCCTCAGAGGGCAGGGACCTGTTGGTCATTCATGTTTCTGTGAGCTGCTCAGGAAGGTGCTGCACAGCCAAGGAGCACATCGCTCTGTGCTATCCGTCCATCTGGGCTGTCTGTCCATCTGGGCTGTCTGTCAGTCTGTGCTGTCCCTCAGTCTGTGCTGTCCGTCAGTCTGTGCTGTCCGTCAGTCTGTGCTGTCCATCAGTCTGTGCTGTCCGTCAGTCTGTACTGTCCGTCAGTCTGTGCTGTCCGTCACTCTGTGCTGTCCGTCAGTCTGTGCTGTCCGTCACTCTGTGCTGTCCGTCAGTCTGTGCTGTCCATCAGTCTGTGCTGTCCGTCAGTCTGTGCTGTCCATCAGTCTGTACTGTCTGCCAGTCTGTGCTGTCCATCAGTCTGTGCTGTCCATCAGTCTGTGCTGTCCATCAGTCTGTGCTGTCCGTCAGTCTGTGCTGTCCATCAGTCTGTACTGTCTGCCAGTC
>JAWWMP010000077.1:1030988-1041906 GCA_035047865.1 Dendrocincla tyrannina | reverse complement strand
TCAGTCTGTGCTGTCCATCGGTCTCTGCTGTCCATCAGTCTGTGTTGTCTGTCAGTCTATTCTGTCCATCAGTCTGTGCTGTCCATCAGTCTGTGCTGTCCATCAGTCTGTGCTGTCCATCAGTCTGAGCTCTCCTCTGCTCCACCAGCCTCTAGCCCTGGAGACAGGAGAGGCTGTGTGTGAACAGCCACAGTCGCAGCCCAGGCACTCACCAGGCTTTCCCTCCAAAGAAAACCTGCCCAGAATGAGAGGTGTTCAGAGCTGGGCCTCACACAGGCAGGGAGCAGCCCAGAGTTTAGTATGTCTCCTCTTTGTTTCTTTCTTTCTTTTTTTTTTCCCTTCTTCTTTTCTTTCTCTCTTTTTGGCAGCAGGAAGATTGTTTAAAGTTGCTAATAAATTCCAGTTAATGAAGCCTGAAAAGCTAGAGCTGGGAGCCAAGAGAAACAAGGGCAATCAGTACAGAAGGAATAGAAAGAGGATCTTGAAAGCCAGCCTGGGAATAATAACATGTTGAAATGTGTTTGCCGGCAAGGGCTTTGTTACTGTGCTTTGAATCCAAGCACGAGCGCTCGGTGCCAAGAGGAGAAACTGCAGCCAAAGGCAGGTGTTCATTGCCATTCACCTCTTGCTTCGGGGCACAGCGGCAAGATCAGACCCCTTCCCAGCCACTGGCTCTTTCACCTGCCTTTTCTCGGGCCCCGGGGGCAGAGGGACTCACCATCACGGGGAGTGCCGTGCTCTGCATCGGGGCAGCGCAGCAGGCTCAGCACCCACGCGCTCAGCACCCACTCCACAGCCTCCCCTCGTGGGCTCCTCACCTTCCCAGGCAGCTCTTGTGGCTCAAGAGGCCAAGAAACAGCATGAAAATGAAATGAATGTGTGGTGGGGTTGTGAATGCAGCAGCCCTTTTCTCCTTCCTTGCACCTGTGAGGGAACCCCCTTCTCACTCCCCTGCCCAGGAGGGTGCAGGGACTAGTGGAGACACCGTGGGTTATGAAGCACCACCAGTGTGCCCCTGCCTGGTGTTGCAGCCCCTCTCAGTCCCCAGTGTGGGAACACTCTGCCCACTCCAGCTCCCAGACATCTGGAACATCCATCTCTGGGGGGATTGCCCAGCACAGGGTGTCACCCGAGGCAATCTCATCTTGCCGGAGGCAGCACTGCAGGAATGCTGGCTGTGGGACGTGACTCCTTTGGGAGTGACAGCTCTGCTGTGGAAGGGGGTGCTGGCATTTTTGGGCAATGCTCAGGAGTGTTGGCACCGTGGTGAGAAGCCGTTCCTGGAGCAGTGCAGAAACATGTCTGAGTAGGGTCCTCCCAGGACAGCAGCTTTGGCAGGTTCCCATGGCATGGCAGGCTGCAGAGGTCTCTTGTGAAGACATAAACACTTGCAGGGCCATGACCTTGCATTGCCATGCTGAGATTTGGAGGCAGAATCACTGGTAGCCACCTTGCCTTGCACAGCCCTCCATTTCCAGGTGGATGTAGGGAAGAAGCTGCAGCTCTGAATTCCTGGGGGCTGTGGTTCCCCCAGGATGCTGCACAGCTCTGGTGTCTCAGAAGGCACCAGGGTGCAACTTGTTAGCAAAAAGGAGACTAAGTGGCTCATCCAGGGCTTTCTGTCCTGGTTGGCACCAGTCCTTGGCAGAGTGTGGTGCTGGTCTGCTGGTCATCAGTTCACTGGGTGGGCAAAAGCACAGAGAGGGTTAAAGGATAATTCCTCTGATGAAACCTTCCAAAGGTCATCCCTGTGCAATCTGGCATGATGTGGGGACAGACACTGGCTCAGGTGAAGGTGGGGACAGGAGAGAAGGGTCTCTAAGGGGTTGTGTTTCATGAACATTGACAAGTCAAGCCAAGGTATTGCAGGAGCCTAAATCAAATTCAAGATGTTTTGAAATTCTAGATATTTCAGTTCTATTCCTACTCCTTTTGGACTTGGGAGAGTGTTCAGCAACAGCTGGGATAGCTGGCCCCAATTTTCCTGAAAATTGCTTTCCATACAACTAAATTTATTCTGGGGTACCCCAAGTGGAGCACCCAAAGTAGAGTCAAAAATCAAAACTGCTCTGAAGGTTGGAAGGGAACAAACTGAACCCCTTTACAGTTTATAATATAAAGAGATGGAATGAAGGTGTTCAGTGTCCTGTATTGGGCTGTTCATTAAGGGGTTGTGTCTTATTAAATCTTACTTGGCAAATGAATCCAAACTGGCTTGCATATGAACATTCATGTGGGTTGAAAACTGGCTTGAGGACCATAAACAAAAGAACAAATGCCATCAATCTATCGAGTTGGAACAGGCATGGGGGGGGGTGCAGCAAACAGGGTTAGAAACAGGCACAGTCTCCTCCTCAGGGATGGAGTGAGGCAGCAAAGACCACGGTAGAGGCACCTCCAGGTGATACCAGACCAGAACCAGCTGCAGATTCCTCTGCGGGAAGGAAGAGTCCAAGCCTGGCTCTTTTCTCCAACGTGCTGTGTTTTCACTTGCATGATTAATTGGCTTCATTCCTTTTTTGCACCAGCACGAGAACAAACCCAGGCATGACCCGAGGCCCTTGGTCCCCTGGGTGCCCAGGGGAAGGCACACGCTTGGCAGGATGGCACTGCTTGGGCAGGAGCGTGGAGTGTCTGGGCACAGTGCCTTGACAGTGTCAGTGCTTGAGAAACCAAGTGGAGCAGGAGATCAAAGGGGCGGCCGCCACGCGCAGCAAAGACCTGGCAAGGGGAAAATTCCACTGGGATATGGACACACATGTCTGTCCTGTCCTGCCAATGGGCAATGTTCCTGCCTCCTAATGGGAGTGATAAGAGCATCACCGTGCTGCCTGAGCACATGGCATGAGCAATCATGCCCAACACAGAGCCCTCGGGCGTGCCATGGAAGTTGTAGCATGACCAAGAAGCCCGAGATACAGGAGGGGGTGGGAGCCTGTGGTAACTGAACAGCAGCAACCATGAGGTGGTAAACCATGAGTTTGTTCCAACTTGGAGTGTATTGGGAATGCAGATCAAAGCCTGGAGGAATGTTCCCAGAAATCACGGGAGTGGTGGAAGAGAGGGGGGAGCGGAATCTAAAATCCACCCTGAGCTTTCTGAAGCAAACCAGCCATACCCAGCTCCCACTCTCCCCTTCCACCTGCCCTTTCTCTTCCTCTTCCATCAGTCACTTTAAATCCAGAGCTTTTTCCTTCTCCCAGCCCTATGTCAGGGTGTAAACTTCAGGGCATACCACTGAATCAAGTCTATAAAGAGCCCTGAGCAGGCCTGGGGCTGAACTCATGTACTGTGGACCAAATATTCATCCCTGCAAGGGCAGCTCCTCTTCCCCCTCTGCTTAGGGCAAAGGCAGTGCCACCCCTCAGTCCTCCTTGGTGGGGCTATTTGCTTCAATCTTCCCCACAGAAGGAGCAAATTAAGAGCTGTCTCCGTGGATGTCACACTGGCAGCATCACTTCAAATGTTATTGTTCCATTTTAAATAGAAAAGAAAGAACCATTTCACTGCATTTCCTGTGGGATGTGAATTCTGGAGATAGATTCAATGGGTGCCTGCCCGCCAGGCAGAGGGATTTCTGGAGAGTGTGAGTGAGAAGGACAGAAGGAACCAAGCACTAGGAAGGCTGCCAAGTGACCACGGACAGGGGAAGGGTCTCACACAGGAAAACTTTTGTGTTTTCAATCTCATACATGAAGGGGCACAGGAGTTAAAGGCCTGGAAGCAAAGGATGGGCAGGAAGATGCTCTGAGAGATGGAGCACCTCTGTTCTGGCTGAGGGAACTGGGGTTGTTTAATCTGGAGAGGAGAAAGCTCTGGGAAGACCACAGAGCCCCTTTGAGTGCCTAAAGGGGCTCAGAGAGAGCGGGAGAGGGAATTTGAACAAGGGCATGGAATGACAGGACAAGGAGCAATGGCTTCCCACTGACAGAGGGCAGGGTTAGATGAGATGTCAGGAAAAAATTCCTCACTCAGAGAGTGCTGAGGCCCTGGCACAGGTTGGGCAGAGAAGCTGTGGCTGCCCCTGGATCCCTGGAAGTGTCCCAGGCCAGGTTGGACGGGGCTTGGAGCACCCTGGGCTGGTGGAAGGTGTCCCTGCCCATGGCAGGGGGTTGGACTGGATGATCTTTAAGGTCTCTTCCAACCAAAACCATTTTGTGATTCTAAATTTTTTTTCAGTAGCCACCCTTCCTGCTTGCCAAGGACTCTCCAAAAGGCCTACCCTGCTCTCAGAGGGATGGAACAGCCGTGCCTGGAACAGCTGGCTACCACTCCTTCCTTAATGCAGCATCCTGGGAGATCTAGCAAAACCCCACACCTCCAGACCCTGGGAACCTCAGTCTGTGTGCACAAACACAGACATGTCCCCCCTCCCAGTCCCTGTGTGCATCCAAGTGTCAGATCCCCTCTCAGACCTCGGTGACACCGTCAGCTGCCTTGGGAAGTGAACTGAGGGAAGTGGCTGTGGTTGGTGCCTCCCTTTGTGCCTTCTCCTGGGCTTGGCATGGACCTCCACACCCTGGGGAGAGCAGCTGGCTTGCCTCAGTAGCAGGAAAGAGGTAAAGGGTACAGAGGCCAAGGGTGAGCCAGGGACAAGGCACAGTCTCAGTGTGGCATGGCCAAGGACAGCAGCAGCAGCAAGGTGGCAAGGTGCCCTTTCTGGGGCTGGGGGATGTTTTGGACCTCTAAACTCAGCCAAGATTGTGCCCAGTGAAACCAGGGCATCTCTCACAGTTATTTTTCCCCTTATATTCTGTGTTCCCCGTGGTGCTGAGATGCTACAATCTAGTCCTGCATGTGTCCCCCAGAGTCTGAGGCTCCTTGCTGCCCTGTCCTGAGGCCAGCAGCCCCCGCCTGGGCTCCATCCAGGTTCCACACTCCTCTCCTGCTAATCCTGGAGGTCCCCGATCCTTTTAGGCACCCAGCAAACCCTCAAACACGCCCAGGAAAGTGAACAGAGAGGTGTGGAGCTGCCAGGAAACAAGCTGAGAGGTGCATTTGAGTACGTGTAGACTTTGGCAGTGGAGGCTGGAGCAGCCAGGAGCTCCAGGGAGGTGAGGACAGACAGCCCCTGGCTGAGCCAGCTAGGACAGACACGGGGAGCAGGCTGAGGATGCCGTGCAGGAACACCTCCCCTCCAGTGGAGCACTCCAGCCTCCCAGACTACCCTCCCTCCCATGTGGAAATCAGCAATCAAAAGGAGCAATTACCCCAAATCACAGCCCCCAAGTGACAAATAGCCCAGCCTGCCAGGGAGCTGCAAGAGGCAGGTTACAACCTGCTCACACACATTAAAGAGGCGACCCTGCGCTCTTTATGGTGTCGAAGGCCTAATTATGGGAGCAATTTTCTCTAGATTCCCCAGGGGAGAGGCAGAAAGGGAGAGCTCTTGGGCACCCAAAGAGAGGGAGGGCACTGCCTGCTGTGCCAGCAGTGAGTGTGGCTGCCCAAAACAGCTCTGGTCCTCCCCCTGACCTTTGCAGGGTCCTGGTTGCAATGCACCGTGCTCCCAGCTGGGATTGCACTGCTCATCTCCCACACCTGCCTCCTTCCCAGGCAAAATGCCTGAAGAGAGATGAGCTTTGTCAAAGTTCAGTGAATATCCTTGCCAGGGTCTGTGCCCGACGTCTTGGGACTGGTTTGGACTTTTTGTGAGAGTGAAGATGAGCCTGGTCACAAATGATGTTCACTATCTCTGTTTTGGAGATGCCAATCTTCAATATTCCACTCCAAGTCAAGTAGACAAGTTTCTTACTGCAATGTAGTAGCAATTTAGGGTCTTAGTCAGGTTGTTGAACCTGTCTTTGTGATTTTTGGCTGATAGGCACTGGGATTTGGTGCATGTTTGTCCTCATGGGTGAAACAGGAGAAGAAGAGGATTCTACTCTCCTTTAGGTCAAGACTCCAGAGTCTCCACTCCTGGCTCCACCACAGGTCCTCACCATGGTCCTGGTGATAACAGTGATGAAGTTTCTAAAGTCAGTGGAAAATCCAAAGAGCTTTAAATTCCTCAGTCTGCTCTGGGCCTTGCTAGAATTTGAATGCTCTGATTATGTGATGCTGTACCATGGCAAGTCCCCTGGGTTTCCTTGAATGAATTCCTTCAGTAAGTTCTGAATGTTGTCCCCTGCTCTTTGTCCTGAATGTTGCCCCCCTCTCCCAGATAGTCCCATTTTCCTTTGTGATGCTGCTCTTCATTTTGTCTTGCTCTCCCACTCCTTCACCCTCATTCACCCTTCTCAGGCTGTGTTGTCCCCATCCTCATCTTCCCTCCTACACTTTTCTCCAGCCATAACTCACCCACTTTTGACTTTTCTGTCCTGGTTTTGGAAAGCACATTCACAAAAGTTGGCTCTACTGTGACACCTCCATGGTACTGCCCCTCTCCAACCCCTTGCCTGTGTCCCCTCACAGCAGTGATTCCAAACCCTGGGGTGTTGGAGGAGCTGCACTTTAGCTGGGATCACAGAGGTGAAGGCAGGGCTGGGAATGAGGGAGTGGGAGCAAGTGGCATCAAGCTTTGGTGCACAGGACAAAGGAGAACCTGCAGATGCAGAAACAGGCCACATGCAGGCAAAAGGGACAGATAAGGGGCCAGGGTTTAGGGGCAGCTCTCCCTCTTTGTGAGCAAAAATAGCTCTCTCCTGCCCCACTCTCCCTGCCAGATCCTGGCATAGAGCAGGGTGTGTAGGCTGGTCAGTGCCTGTGCTGGAATTTCTGTGCGGTGGAGACCTCTGTGTGTGTCCAGGGAATGGCTTTACCCATGAGCTGTCTCTGGATGCTGAAAAGGCTGGATTCAGGTCTAGCAGGAGCTGTGATTGCCTTTGCCTGTTCCACAGGCAGGAGGAGGGGATGATTTGCAGAGGTTGTTCAAGCTCAGGATCGTGGTTCAGCTTGCAGGTGCTGCAGCCTCCACTCAAGGGGACAGTGGCAGGATGGACAAGCTATTAAACCTCTGCAGGCAAGGGATTGGCATTTGCAAGGATGTTGACAAACCACCATCTCTTCTTTTCACTGCAGGCGCCTCTCTGGAAACCAGATCTCCAGGATCCCAGGGGAAGCTTTCTTTGGTCTTTACAACCTGAAGATCCTGTAAGTATTGTGCTCCCCTCCACAGAACCACCCCTGTCCGTGCTCCCCCAGCCCCCTGGCACTGGCCATGCTTGGGGACTGGCAGCCAACCCAAGGAGATGCAAAATGACAAGGTGTCAGATGTTAAACCCATGGGGGAGCTGTGTCCCACCCCACGGGCCACCCATTCCTCTGCTTCCTGTGGCAAACCAGTGAGCAGGGCCCCTTCTGTGGGATGTACCCCAGGAGAACCTGCAGAGGTTCACATTTTGCTTAAAACTCACCAAATGCCCTATTGTGGTGTCCCCTACCAGACCCCAAACTGGCCCCCATCTGCTCTGCTGCTGTGTTGGGACTGGGTTGGAGCATCCCCAAGGTCCAGATCCCTGCTCTCCCACAGACACTGGGGAAGGTGCCAGTGCTCTGCCCAGCCCAGGCTGTCCTTGCCACAAACCTCTGCAGTGCCCAGGAGGGGCCTGCAAGGCTCTGGAGGGACCTGCCCCTGGGAAGGGTGGGATCCTTGGACAGCCTGGCCTCAGCTGGAGCCCAGCCTGCCCACAGGGGTGATAGGCACAGCTGGATCCAGGAGTGTTGCAGCCATCAGGCCATGCTTGAATCTGCTAGCCCTGCTTAATAAAGGTCATTGTGGGCAGGCCACCCACGTCTGCTGTCCAGTGGGGGAGGTCTGATTGACAAAGTTCCTCTGGAAGCTTTGGAAACTCAGACAAGCTGGCTCTGCTGTGGCACCTCCAGTTGTACCTTCATAGGGTGTCTCGCTGCTTGTGGAGTCACACTGCTTTTTGCATCCATGTGACAGCCCCAGAGGGTCTGTTGAGGTGGGAGTCCCTTGCTCCCTTTCAGTAA
This sequence comes from Dendrocincla tyrannina, assembly GCA_035047865.1. Lineage (NCBI taxonomy): Eukaryota > Metazoa > Chordata > Aves > Passeriformes > Dendrocolaptidae > Dendrocincla > Dendrocincla tyrannina. Next base: position 1,033,971 of record JAWWMP010000077.1, on the reverse strand, counting down.
CCATCTTAAAAATCTGCAATAAACATTTTATCCCCAAGGGGATGTTTTGAACTCAGCCACAATGTGAAATTGTTGTAGCTGGTCCAGTTTATACAGAGCGAGCAGGTACAAACCTGCTCCCAGGATTAGAGAGTATAAGGCTGTTTACTACGTCTTCTGAAGATGTAAAGTATGAATCCTGCCCTAAATCTCAGGGCTTAGAGATTTATCCATCCCCTGCATTAGGCAACAAATCAAAGGAACTGAGCAGAAACCGCAGCTCTCCCACCCAATTTCAACAAGAGGAACCTTCTACTCTGGGGACGCGGGAGCTTCTAAAGGCGCTTTTGATCAATTGCTATTTGTGTCAGGCCCAGGTAGCTACTGAGGCAGCACAGAGAGCAGAGCTCTGCCTCCATCCCTCCCTCCCTCCCTCCCTCCCAGAGCTGGCACAGCTCCCCTGGGCTGCACTGGGGAGAGGAGTGTGCTCCCCTCCCTGACACCCAGCCTGCTCCACCACAGGGAAGCACCAGCAGGGACACGTCCACGAGTGACCCCAGAGTGAGGAGAGCCTTGAAGGATCAGGGCGTTTCCATCTGGGAAGTGGTTGCACTGAGAAGATTGTTCCAGGTTTTCCTGTGTGAGCTGCAGGACAACCTGCCTTGGTCTCGGCCAGGCTGTGCCCAGTGACACAGGGTGGCACATGGGCTGTCATGTCCCTCTTGACTGCCTGAAACTAAACCACATGGCTGCTTAGGGCCGTGGTTTAATGGTGGGTCTGGCAGCATTAGGTAAATGTTTGGACTCCATGACCTTAGAGGGCTTTCCCAACCTTAATGATCCTATGAAATTTACCGTGGATCCCCCAACCTTTGCCATGGGGGCAGGCAGAGCACTAACCCAGCTACAAGACCAGGGAAGGAATGATGGATGCTCACAGTGGCTGGCCCATCCAGGGGAAGGAGGTGTCTGGAGAGGGGTGTCTGAAGAGCCCATTCCCACAGGGTTCATGCTGCAAGGGCACTGGGACCCCTCTGAGATGAGTGCCACCCACACAGCCTGGTGTGAATGTGCCTTGGCAAGTTCATAATGATCATCCCTGGTTCACCTTCCGTGCTGTGAAAGGGCCATGAAAGCCCCACTGACGGATCACAGCTCACAGCAATGGGAACCCTCAACACACAAGGACCAGCACAGCTTCTGGAGCTCCTGGTCCTGTGCACAGGTTGGTTTCTGCAGCCCAAGTGTGCTGGGGAGCTGAGACACTGAGTCCTGCAGCCCAGTGGGAGGATCAGGGGTCTGGTGATGAACTAAAGGAATGAGGAGTCAACTGATGTTACTTAACCTGGAGAAGAGGTGAAGGAAGATGGACACAAACCATCAAGGACAAGCAGCTGCTGCAAGAATAAAAGAAATGCATATTCTCCATATCTGAAGGCAGGAATAGCAGCCTTTGGAGCAGATGGCACCAGGGGTGTCCAGGTCATGTTGTGCCTGCAGATGAGGAGGCTCTGTCAGGTGGGCTGAGCTTTGCCAGGTGACAGGTATGGCTGTGGTTGGGAATGGCTGCCCCAAACATGACCAGCTGTAGCTTGTGTGGGTATTCAGGAGCTGACTAACAGCAGGATCAGAGATCTTACCTCTGGTGACAGGGCTGTCCCTCGAGGAGACCGGCTGATAGCTGGGGATGGAAACAATTTTCCCCATTTAACTTTAGTGTGCTGAAGCCTTTAGAGCTAATTGTAGTCACGTGCAGGTCCACAAGTAAACTCTCACATGCATCTTGGGCTGTCAAGGGGCCCAGCGCTTTCCTGGTCTTTCCAGAGAATTTGTTTATGTTTAAAAAAGGATGGGAAACACCCTGGGAATTCCTCCACAAACCTGCCCGTGCAGATGGTCCTCTCCCTGCCCTCGGAGTGAATCCCAGAGGTACTGGAAGCAGGACCAGATTCTTGGCTCTGCCTCCCCTGGCTGCTTCACTGCACAGAAACCACCTGGAAAGTGGCCATGAAGATAGGCCCGTGCAGAAAGCATGCAGGGGTACACCCAGGGAAGCAGGTGTGTGGAGAGTGGGAAGAGAGCAAGGGAAGAGCCAGGCTGCCCCACTACAGCAACACATGGTGACACAGGGGAACGTGCTGAGATCTTCATGCATGGAGCCTTGAGCCAGCCCCCAGCCAAGGGCAAGGCCAGGTCACCTCCCTCATCTCCCCTCAGACAGAGCAGACCGACAGGGGTGGATGCTCAGCAGCACCAGCTGGTGCTCTGAGGTCTGATCCAGTGGCAGGAGAAGACTCCCTTTGCAAAGAGTCTGCCAGTGCAGCTCTCCTGGGGGCTCTGCTCTGCAGCATCACCCACCCACACCCTCCTCATGGATGTTGATGCTCCTGGGTCCATCCTTCAGTGTCAGGATAATAAGAACCAACTTCATAGGCTGTTGTGTCTCTTCTGCAAGCTCCTTCCCTTGCAAAATTGCTCTCCCAGCCTTGGAGCTTCCCAGGGTGGCAGAATATGCTGCTTAGTCAGAGTAACTGGAAAACTGGAAAGTTCATCCTTCCAGATCTCCTCATGAGCTGTTTGAATGCCCCACACCTCTGAGTGTCCTGGATGGAGCTCCATCAGCCAGGAAGGATCCATCCCATCTGGCCATGTGGCTGAGCTTGTGCTGCCATGGCTTCACACAATATCCCACTGTCACACGTGTCCCTCACCTAACGCTCCAGGGTTGCCATCTCTCCAGCTTTGCTGGCTGAACATGCTGCAGCAACAGCAGCACTTCCCAGCCGAGAAGGAATCCCACACCAAACTCGCCGGGGAAAGACTCCAAGTGCAACCACAACCTCACCCCAAAATGTGGAGGGCCAAATGCCTGGGTGCATCCTCTTGGCTGCAGCCCCCGTACCCGCAGCGCTCAGCTGGGCTGGCCCACCCTGCCACTCCATTCCTCAGCAAGCCTCAACCAGCCTGTGTGAGTGTGCAGACCCCACGCTGCCCACACCTGCCT
>JAWWMP010000077.1:995982-1030888 GCA_035047865.1 Dendrocincla tyrannina | reverse complement strand
GCCCACACCTGCCTGCACATCCCTGCTGTGAGCACTGCCCACACCTGCCTGCACATCCCTGCTGTGAGCACTGCCCACACCTGCCTGCACATCCCTGCTGTGAGCACTGCCCATGGTGTGAGCACTGCCCGGCACATCCCTCCAGAAATGTGTAGACCCAGCACTGCCTGAACCCCCTCCCAACCACACACTGCCCTAGCACTTCCCATAGTTCATCTCCATCAACAGGTAGGCTGGAAGGAGCCTTGCAAGAGTGGCCTTCCTTGGCACACGCCACATTTCCTGGCCAGATGAACCCTACTGAGTGACCACCTCACCTCTTCTCCAGGTGAACTGCAACCACAGCACCTCCTGTGGTCCAGGACAGGTGCTGACTAGCCTTGCTTATGAACTCTCTTCAAAAAGCATCACCAAAAAGCCACAGTGCCCCAGGATGGCAGATTTGGAGGTGGTTTGGGACGCTTCAGGAATCCCCAGACAGGGTTGTCCCACCTCTTGGACAACCCGGAGTCTGTGCAGAACAGAAATGGCTTTGAGACAAAAGGAATGGTGTGGCACATCCAAGAGATGCTTCCATTGGGAGGGAACAGGAACGTGCAGAGGTTGGAATGTCTTCAATCCCCATGCATGGGCTCCAGGCACAGTTGCCTCTAGCAATAACAGCCCTCTGACTGTGCTGGCTGAGTCCCTTCAGCCTCCCCAAAAGGGGACAGTTTATCGTGCACAGGCCTGTCCCTCTGAGGGCTGTGTGTCTGCTGAGACTCTCCTGTGCAAGGATCCTGGTGGGATGGGACCTGATGGCTCAGGTGTGGCAGGACCTGATGGCTCAGGTGTGATGGGACCTGATGGCTCAGGTGTGATGGGACCTGATGGTTCAGGTGTGGCCTCTGCCAACAGACAGTCCTCCTGCTTCTGGAAATGAAACCTGACCTCTGAAGAGCTGTGATTCTTTCTGGTTCCAGTCAAACTGCTGTGGGCAGCAGGCTGTGCATCCACATCTGCCAGTGCCTACAAGCCCCAGTACCACCTGCACAGTGACAACCAAGGGGACAGTGCTCCATCCCCACCTGGTTTTGAGCACTTGATGGCCTGAACAGTCTTTGCTTGTCACATTCGTCAGTGTCCCCAGCTTGGCCAAAAGGTGGCTCATCAGCTAGCACAGCCATAGAACCACAGAATCACAGGATCACAGCATGGTGTGGGTTGGAAGGGAGATCAAGCACCATCTCATTCCAATCCCCTGCCATGGGCAGGGGCACCTTCCACTAGATCAAACTGTTCAGAGCCCTGTCCAGCCTGGGCTTAAACACTTCCAGTGATGGGGAGTCCACAACCTCTGTGGGCAACCTGTGCCAGGGGCTCACCACCCTGAGTAAGTCCTGTAGGACTTTACTCATTGATGCAGCTGCTTGAAGACAGAAAACTGGACCCAGCAACTGAGAAATGACAACATCCAGAATGGGATTGCTCTATGGACACAAGACTTTAAGCTCTGACTGCAGGCTGCTGTGAAACAGCACCTGGCTGTAGGAAAGCAAATGAAACCCAGGGATTTGTTTGAATTGAAGGCAGGAGCTGATGGAGAGGCAGGAAGAGACAGAGGCTGATGGACAAAGCCTGAGGTTGGTGTGATCTGGGATCTCAGAGCTCCTGTGCTCCTGTGGGCTGAGGGCCAGGTTCACAGAGGGCTAAGCCTCAGTCAGTCACCCTGCAGCAGAGCTGGGATCCACACAGGTCTCTGCACCACCACCCTGGAGAAGCAGCTCCCTGTCCTGGGGCAGCACCAATGCAGGCAGGGGACAGGGTCTGCCTGAGGCTTTTGGGGACATGAAGTCTGCAGATGACTGCTCACATAAGCCATGCAGTGACCCCTTAATGCAGAACGGACTGGCCATCCTTGGAGCTGGCCTGGAGCCCAGGACTCCTGCTACAGGAACTGCAGCACTGTCCTCCTCCATCCTATACAAGTGCAGCACCCCAAAGGGGAAATGCCACCCCTCAGACAGAGAGGGACCCAGTAAGTTTGTACCAGCTCTTCAATGCCCTGCTGTCCTCTGAACCTCTCTGCCACCCTCCTTTTGTAGCAGTGCCTGGTCACCTCAGGACAGAGAAGCCCCAGGAACCAGATGGCACAGAGAGAAGGTGTGACCCTGCTAGTGTGTAGGGGCCTCCTTGGTATCATCCCCCAGGTTTTGGTATAATTATTCAATCTCTTGCCAAAATCATGCTCTGTGTTGTTGTTGAAAATGTCTTTTATGGAAAAAAATAATATGCAAGAATGATTTAGTGTGATATGTAAGGATTGACTGCAGTGACCAGAGCCTGACAGAGCCTTCCTTAATACAAGACTGTAAGAAAAGCCCCTCTGGCACATCCAGTGATAGGTGCAACATGTCTTTTCCTGTTCAAACCTGAGTTCCCAGTGAGCAAAGATGGAGTTTTCCTGAGCTTGAGGCTGGATGAAGAACTTCTTGTTTAACACCAGGGTGGCCCTGTCCCTAGAAAATTATCTAGCCCTGTTTGGAACTGGTTTTTGGCTTCTCTGTGTCATGAGTTATTGGATTAATTATGTGCCATGTGAAGAAGCATTGGTTCTTGTCCCAGTCTCAGCATCTGAAAACTCCTCTAGCTGCCCCGCTGCTGTGAAAAACAGCACTGTCCTGCACTCCAGTGGTTTTAGAGGTCTCTGAAGCATCTTCCTTAAATATTGTTTGTCTGCACCAAAATGGCTTCATTTTGGAACCAGTCCATGCTGATGGTGGTCTGGAAAATCTCTCAGTCTGTTTTACTGGTTGAAGAAGGAACTTGTAATAAATGGTAGGCAGCAGGATCCAGCAGGAGTGTGACAATGGGCTTTGCTTTAGGACTGACTCCAGACTCTTGCACTGATTAATCCTGAACGCTGAGCTCAGATTTCACAGAGACATTGAGATCCAGGGTGAGTCCCACCAAAACCCCACCAGCGCTTTCTGAACCCCACTCTGTATCCCTCTGTGTTCAGCTCTGCATCTTCATTGCTGAAAGACAGGAATCATTCCTCTACTTCACTGGGCTGCAGGACCCAGTGTCTCACCTCCCCAGCACACTTTGGCTGCAGAAACCAACCTGTGCACAGGACCAGGAGCTCCAGAAGCCGTGCTGGTCCTTGTGTGTTGAGGGTTCCCATTGCTGTGAGCTGTGATCCGTCAGTGGGGCTTTCATGGCCCTTTCACAGCACGGAAGGTGAACCAGGGATGATCATTATGGACTTGCCAGGGCACATTCACACCAGGCTGTGTGGGTGGCACTCATCTCAGAGGGGTCCCAGTGGCCTTGCAGTGTGAACCCTGCAGGAACAGCTTTGGGTGCACAGTGAGGCAGCTCATGGTGCTCAGTGGTGACCATGCAGAGTAGGAGGTGAGAAGATCACCCAGGAAGGGAAAGAGGGGAATGATTTTGAGAATGGCAGGGTGGTGTGAGTGAGGTACAACAGAGGGAAACAAGGAGTTGAGTGGCAGAGGCTTGGACTGTCCCTGGTGTGCAGCAGGACATCTGGGTCCCTTAGAGCTGCCCAGGGGCCAGCTCTGCACAGGGGGTACAGGAGGAGGGCATGGGCAGGGGGAGCCACTTGAGCCCCCCCCAGCCCTGCCCTGACCCCGTGGTCAGGCAGAGGAGGTGGGGTGTGAGCACATTTCTGTGCCCGATGTTCCCACACTGTCTCCTGAGTTTTGTCTCTTCTAGACTCAGGTATCCCAATCACACTTTTCTACCACCTCTGTGATTTCTATCCCAGGTCCCCACAGGTGAGGATTTGGCATTTCCTTATCCTTCTGCCTGTTGTTTCTGCTACCCTGTGTTCTGCAGGGCAGGTCCCAGGTGGGACAGCGTGGCCTGGCCAAAGCCTGCCCAGCACCAAGACAAGCAGAAGCACCACAACTGGTGTCCTGGCCCCCAACCCCCCCTTAGCCACCCCCACAGGGTCTCTGCACACTCCCAAGAGCAATTCTGTCCTGCCCTGGCTCTCCTGGCATCCCCACAGGCCAGGCAGTTTCAGGGTGGCTGGAAGGCAATGCCCAGCTGCTTTTGTGCATCCTTTTATCCCTGTCCATCCATGGAGCCTTTCCCTCAGTCTCCCTGCAGAATTCTGCAGTTTCCTGCAGCTCTGCCACACTGACCTCTCTCATAAGCACAAGTTTCCACGTTGCCAGCAGAGGTACCAGCCTTCCCCTCCCAGCCATCACCTGGGGCCTTGGCAGTGAACCCAGATATCATCCCCAAGTGAGATGCTGTAGACCCTTAAACATGTTCTTCATTTCAGAGGGAACCATTAATTGGGTATGGCCTCTCTCTGCTGCCCCTTTTTACTAAAAGTGTCTTCCCCCCTGCATTAAATGACAAAATTTAACATCTTACTAAAGGAAAGCTGAAGCCATGGTAGGTGATGTCTATTCTTTCCTTTCCATTCCCATGGTCTTGTATCCTGTATATAAAAATAAAAATGAAAATGGATTGCTTTGGCACAGCTCATTTTTTACCGGCCCCTACTGGCAGCTCCTCCTTTCCCTGCTCTGTCTTCTGTGTGCATACAAATAATTCACAAATAATTTAAAGGGTCATTCCCTTTTCTTCCAAAATATGAAGAGTTTTGTGGCCTATAGCTTTCCTTGTTTAAAGGTTGTCCCTACAACTGTCTCTTTCCAAATTTCCCTTCTTGTCAGACCTCTCAATCCTTGGCACTAAAGGGGGCAGTGACAGCAATGGTGAAGTTTCTTGCCTCTGTCTGTGCTCTTTGGGCTGCCCCCACCATGAGGGCCATGCCCTGTCCCTTTGACACTGGCAGGAAAGCACAAAAGGACCCCAAGGACCATTTCCTTTGTCATGCCATCTCCAACCACCCTTTGAAGGTTTCAGAAAGAGAAACCTCAGATATGTAAAACATTCTGGTTTTTAGGCTCTTCCCCCAGCCCAGTCTCCATGCTGGGGTGTCTCTCTTATCCAGAGGAGCACGTGCTAATGATGTCCCACTTCTGGGAGGAACAAATAGGTTCAGGACAGAAACTGGTCCAGAGTCAAAAGCTGAGCCTTTCCAAAGACACAGGGTGGTAACCCCAGTAAACCCAGATTTGTGGTGCTCCAGCAGGTCAGTGAGAGAGGACAGTGGCTGCCCAGGTCTGAAACACCCCTTGGGCTCTGGTTCTCCCCCTGCCTCCATCACTAGAGACCCACCCTGGGGTAGGAGCACCCCTTCCTCCTTCCCATGGAGACATCTCCATGTCCACAAGCCTTCTCCATACCCTATGCTCCCTTCCGCCTCTGAGGAGCGTTCCTGAGTCCTCCCCACTCACACCAACAGCCCCAGGGACCTGCTGTCTCTGAAATCCCCCAGCTGCTTTGTTGGGGTGTTATTTTCCCACAACAGCTCCAGTTCCTGCAGCAAAGTGGTGCCAAGGCTGCAAAGGCCCTCAGCAAACAGCTGTGGAGCAGTTCCTCTCCCACTGTGCCTGCAGCTGGCCCGCAGTGGGATAGGAAAGCTGCCCATGGGCTGTTTCCATGGCCCTGTGGAGGTGACCACAGAGGACAAGGATGCCTTGCACCAGGAGGAGCACAGGGCATTGGGCTCAGAGCACTGGTGCTGCTCTGGGGTACCAATCTGCAGGGCAGAGGTGCCTTTATGATCACATCCTCCGAGTGGAACCCCCATGGCAGCACCAAAACACCCCTCAGACCTTGTGCTGCAGGTGCTGGGCCAGCCTGGGCTGCAGCTCACCTGCTGGCAGCCTGGGGCTTGCTGAAGAGCCCCTTCAGCTTCCCAGTGAGAAACACCCAGCATCCTCCTCCATTTCGTGTCAGGCTCTCTTTTTTTGATTTTTTTTTTAACAAAGTTGTCTTTTTTCTAATTATAGGATGTTGCAGAACAATCAGCTGAGTCGCATCCCTGCAGAGGCACTGAGAGATCTTCCAAACCTCCAATCTCTGTAAGTCATTAAAAATCAATGCTGCGAGCTGCACAGTCCCCTGGGGGCCCCAGGCTTCCCAGCACTTGAGTCATTAGTTCCTTTGTCAGGGATGTTCTGTTCCTTCTTCCTTTTCTTCTCCAATTTATGCAAAGATTACTGTCACTTAGAGCAGAAGGGAGGAGAGGGCAGTTTTCAAGGAAGAAGCACTGTCTTGGTAGAGGATGTTGAAATTACAGCTCCCCATGTGTGCATCGTGATGAAAAGGCCACCAATGCCAACTCATATTTCAAGGAACGTTGGAAAATATCCACCCAAAGAGGCTCTGTCCTCTCCACTGTGGGCCACAGTGGGGAAGGGACCTGCCAGGGAGCACAGAGGGCACTCTGGTCTGTCAGCACGTGAGTTGGGCTGTTTGACCCGAATGGAAGGTGATTGTGTTGGGGTAGAAATGCTTTAAAACACTTGGAGCAACTCAGCCCCGAGAAGCTGAGGCTCTGGTTGTGCTGTTCCTCTCAAATAACTATATCCACAGCAGGTTTTTGCTACTGTGTTCACTGAAAGTCACACTTGCAGCGTTGCTGAGTGTAGGCACAGCTGCAAACAGACCCTGGAAGTGTCACTGAATTTAGGGAAGGTCTCTTTGGGAATTGCCCAGCTGGTGCAGGCAGCACTGCTGAAGCTTGGAAGAGGGTTCTGAGCTGGGCTGAACCACTGAAAAACTGACCTTATCCCTAATCCTCAACTTCAGTCCCTGTCTTACACGGTCCTTTTATCATAGGGATATACATCCTAGGTCTGGGATTCTCCAGGACAGCCTCCTGCTGGGAGCAGGACTATCCCAGATACCAGGGGGGGCAAGCAGTGGAACAGTAGTAACTTGTGTAGGTCTCAGGGAACCCACCTCATCCATCCCATTCCCTCTGTGCTGTAAGAATGCAGGGTAAGGCCATGGGAGCAGTCAAGTCCTCAGATGTCCCTTTTTCATCCATGCCCTGGAGGTTGGGTCGAGCTCTTCAGCCCAGTGGGGGGACAGGCTCTTCTGGAAGCAAAAATTTCAGAAGAGCTCCAGGAATGGAGAGCTCTGCCCTGTCAGAGCTCCCTGGTTAAAGGATGGGCAGAAGGTGCCTCTCAGAAAGATCAAAGATCACCAACAGGCCCTCAGCACGGAGAGTACAGACAAGTTTTTCCCCAGGATGGGTATTCTCTGAGGGGACAGGCACAAACCAGCTCTGCCTCACGTTACACCACCCCAAGCCCTTTCTGTGCCTCAAGCCTGACCACCTGAAGGCATGGAGGGCATGGGCAGATGAAGATGATGGCATGCACTTTCACAGAATCACAGAATCATCAAGAGATGGTGCAAGAGACCTGCCAAGTCAAGGCCAACCACCATACAGACCCCTCCACCACATCCCAGCTGCACATCCAGGCACCTCTGGAACACCTCCAGAGATGGTGACTCTGCCACCTCACTGGGCAGCTCATTCCAGTGCCTGATCGCTCTTCCAGTGAACAAAATTTCTAATATCTGATCTGAATCTCCCCTGGTGCAATTTAAGGCCATTTCCTCCCATCCTATCACTTGAAATGTGGCAGAAGAGTCTGAATCCCACCTCACTAGAACCTCTTTCAGGAGGCTGTAGAGAACAACTTTGTCCTCTTCACACAGAAACTGCACAGCAGAGGACCTTGGGCTGGGTGAAGGCCCAAGAACCATGTCTGGTGGCTGAGCCCAGCATGGATGGGAGGCACAGCCCTGCCCTGGGTGGATGGGGACATTTCTGGAGACACACAGACCAGGAAACCACCCTGGGTCCCCCAAGGGAGCAGCCAGTGCCTGCAGGGTCCTGCAGTTCCCCTTCTAGCTCATGTTCAGAGATGCTTTTCTGCAGCTCCCACCCCAGCTGGAGTGGCAGAGCATGGACAGAGCATGACACCACCATGGCCTGGGGTGGAGACAGAGCTGAGATGCTCTGCTTGGTTTCCACTGGGGCTCTCACAGCTTCTCCAAATGCAGCCACTCTCCTCAGACCAAGAGGCTCCGTGCAGGGCTGCATTAGAGTGAATTTTTCCCCCCTCTTTTTCAAATATCTGAGTCATTTTCCACAGGTTTATGAGACTCTTGTGTATTCAGTGCCAAAATATTAGCCAACCTGGAACACCTATAGGTCACCCACAGCACAGTTTCCGAGTGCCTGGTCAGGCTATCTGAGATCCAGTGTATTTGTGATGCCCAGAGACGACTTTTTTCCCTCAGAAGGGGAAGTGGGTTTATAGCACATCACAACAGCCCACCAGTTCCTGGCCTGGAATGGAACTCAGTGCAATATTAACTCTCTGTTTGCAAGTTGGCAACACATGCTGAGCAGGCAGGACAGCTGGGGAGGGGGTGAAAGTGGGAGCCAAGAGGAGTGGGGTGGAACAGCAGGACCAGACAGAAAGGGATTGTGTGCTGGTTATTTTCTTGCTCTTTCACATGTTTACATTTGGCGTCCTTGTTTGTCATGCTGGGATTCAGGCAGGGATTGAAGGGAAAGTGTGTTCTCCCCAAGGGGCACACTGACAAAGGAGAAGAAAGGCAGACTTCTCAAGGCACAAGAGGCACCAGGCTTTTCTCAGGGTTGCAACAGAAGCAGCCAAACTAAGTGGAGGCTCAGAGCAATTGTTTTGAGCTCTACCAGAAGGACTTACCAAGCAATTCAAGGCATGAGGTGGCCAGATAAGTGGGAGAGAAAGGGATGTTGCAGCCACTGTGGGGCAGAGAGGGGCTGGCATTTACTGCCTGCACAGCACAAATTTAGAGCTGAAATTAGCAACAAAACTGTGTCAGTGGAACCTCTGAAATACGAAAGAGGGAAATCATGATTATTGAACTCCAGTTGGCTCCAGATGTGGCAGCTGTCTTGGCTTCTGGGCATTCAAAGGGGATGAGACGAGACACATGCCCCCAAGCTTTGGTGGCACTTGCAGTTGAACTGCCAGGTCCCTTTGCTGCACTGCTGGGACCAAGCTTGGCCCCCAGGCACGAGGCATGGTCAGATCTGTGCTGAAATCCCTCAGCAGGTTGCTGGCTGAGAGTGCTGGACAGTGCAGGAGCTCCTCAGGCTCTGCACGGTGTGTGCTGTGAGATACAGAACCAGCTGGAAAGCTGAGTCTGTGAGTCCCCAAAAGCAGGAGATCAACTCGAGGAGAGGGGAGTCTGGGCAGAAGGGACCTCCAGTAAATGCTGTCACCCAGAGAGCAGAAGGGAAGTCATTCCTCCTTTTTATGCACATGGGAATAGGAGTGCCCTGTCCAGAATGATCAGAGTAGGTGCCACAATCAGGGTGTGCACTTTGCTCTCCAGAATGCCTCGTCCCCAGGGAAGTCTGTCCCACCCTGGACCCCTCCTGCATTGCACAGTCACCCCACGTGCCTTCCCCCAGAGCTCTGTGGCTCTCACAGATGTGCTGCTCTCACATCTGGCTCTAGAAGGTGTGACAAGAAAGCAGAAACACAGATGTTACAGAGACCATGCCCACACTGCTCTGCCCCTGTGGGCCTCCCCTTGGTCTTGCCTTCCAATGGGGACCTGCCTTCAGGCAAGGAGCTTTCCCAAAGCTGCCAATCCATGAGCTTCAGGGGTGCAGAATTTTTTGTGGCAGGTGTGATGTCACCCACAAAAGATGTGCTGTCGAACCAGCAATGACAGGACACTAATTTTAACTACTCTAGACGAGGCACACTGCCTTTCAGGAAACCCAAATTACTGAAGATCCAGCCCTTCACATGACAAACAACATGCCATAAAATAGAAAAGGATTCAGGCAAGTTTAGGTGAGATGGAAGGCTCAGGGTGTTCTCCTGTGGATTCTCTCCAAGAGCATGTTCCCACTGCCCTGTGTGATCCCCCCACAGTTTTCTAACCAAGGAAGGTGTGATCCCTCGTCTTGACAAATAACATTTCAAACAGAGTGACAGGGCTTCTTCCTGCAAACTCTCACACAGGTGCTGGCAAGACTGGCCAAGCAGGAGGAGGTTTCCAATCACTCAACATAACTCTGTGTCAAGGGCATTTGCAGGTCTAAGGTGCCCATCACCTCATGTCCTGACCCAAATCTTGGCTGCTCCAGGTTGGATCACTGTGTGTCACTGACCATCACTCATCAGGGACCTCCTGTGGTCTGTGTCACCCGTCCTCAAAGGGAGGTTCAGCTTTTCCCAGTCAGGGGTGTCCATTGTTCACTGGGCCCCATGGATGCCAGCCAGCCTAAGGAGGCAAGTGTCAAACCCACCCACACAGCCCCATCCACACCAGAGAGCCCTGTCTTCACAAACACCCCTCCCCACAGGTCCTCTGAAGCTGCAGCCATGCCTGTGGGGCCAGAACCAGCCTTGCCCTGCTCCCTGTCAGCTACAAGATGTGGAGGCATCACTGCCTGCAGCTCAAGCTGTCAGGAAGGAGACCTTGGCAGAGATCACTCGATGAATACAAAGAGGAGTTTGGATTTCAAAAGAAGGCAAGGCGAAGCACTGGAGACTGAGCCTCCTACCAAGTGTGAGGGAGCTGCTTCCCAGCAGGCTTGATTTATCTGGGGAGCATGTTGGGAAGCCCAGTGGGGAGGATTAGAAAGAACACGCACACCTGATGGCAACGCTCTGAGCCCTGCAAGGGGTGCCAAGGCTTTACGTAATGCTCGGATCCAGTTGTGATCCCCTGGCACAGCATCTGCCTGCCAGTGGTTTATGGGTGCAGGAACAACATACCATGTGTATTCTGGAAGAGTCGTGTGTCAGTCTAATTAACGACTTTGTGGTTTGTGAGCACTTACCTAAAGCAGATGGGCACTGTGTCTGTTCCTCTGCCAGGCAGAAGGAGGCCAAGGGATTTCAAAGCAAGCAGGTGCTATAAATTATAATTACCAAGCTTGCCGAGGTAGAGAAAGCAGAGAGAAAAAAAAAATCTGATGGATTAAGAGATCAAGATAAACTCCTGGTTTTTCTTTCTCAAATATCTATGGAAAGCTCTTGGGGGAGTTTCTTGCAGATCAGCACTTTGGGAAGATGCTTGCCAGGTGTCAGGCTCCTTTGGGTGGGTGTTGCCTACCTGAGCTTGGAGTGGGAAGGGGAGATTAATGCCAGCCAGAAGAGTGTCAGAGCTTTTCCTGCACAGGGGGCTGTGTGGCAGCCTCTGGAACCATCCCAGGTCTCTGCCCTGGCTTTGAGGCCAGAGGCTCCAGGAGGGTAAGATTTCTCAATGGCCCAGTGCAGCTTTGCCAAAGTTATGACTTTAATTCATGTCCAGAGCACCAGCCTGTGCTTTCTGCAGAGGGATCTGGATTCCAGTCTATGGCCAGGAATCCCAGACCGCTGCACTTCCTTGGGATTCCCTCTTCCAGACTGGGAAGGAACTGCACTAAGAGCTACTTACTGGGATTTTGAGAGGTTTTGGGCATCCCCAGGCCAGTAGCGGGTCTTCTGACCCAGTAAGAGCAGCAGCACAAGCACGAAGGTTCTAGAGTCACATTCCTCCCTGCTGGCCAAAGACATCCCTTTGTTTATCTCCTCCTCAAGGCAGCTCATTTCTCCTCCCTCAAACTTGTCTCCTCGTGTAGACACCAGACCCCAACAGTGTGGACAAAGCTGGCATGGAGATGCTGACACACAATTACCCCCATGAACATGTGGAAGGGACAGCTGAGCTCATCTCCACGTGTCTGAGCAGCACCTTCCACTCAAGAGAGAGAAGGAGATGCACTGGGAGAGAAATTAATCTCCTGGAAAGCAGGAACATGAATTCAGAGAGAGCTCACTCACAGCAGTGCCTGGTGCTCTCCAGGCACATCTGGAGAGGGACACACAGCTCAAAAGGAGACATCTGAGTATGGATGGGATGAGTTGAGGTGATAGCTGAGTAGAGATGACTTCTAGCTGTGATATTCACTTGATGCTGCCTTGTGGCTGATGCACCCAGTGCACAGTCAGCCACTGCCAGTGCCATCAGACACAGATGGTGGGCAACAGCCCAAGAAGTGCCATTCCCAGGGATCCTGTCCCTGCTGTCATTTTGGTTTCCCATTCTCCCTCACAGCCTTTGTTCTCTGCATCCCTCTGGAATATTTGCAGGATTCTCTCATCACTCTGCCACAAACCTGCTGTTCCCAGCTGGGATCAGCCACAGCCTCCCTGAGGAGGACTCTGGTCCCACCATCCCCATTCCCACTCCCAGCACCTTCCCATTTCAGATGCTCCTGGGCCAGCAGTGCTCTCCTCTTCACGTCTGTCCTGCAGAAGGATCCGATGCCTTCACAAGCTGACAGGATGAAGACTGGAGGGCAAACTGTGTCATGTACATTGTTCTTTAAAATATTGAAAGCATTTCATGTTTGCTACAAGTGTAATTTCCCTTTATAGTCTGATTTCACTCTGGCTGAACTGACTCTAAGAGGTAAAGCAGCCTGACATGTAACTCCCTGCATCCAGGTTAGTGGTACCTCTAACTCAAACAATCCACTTCCTCCATCCCATTGCTTTGCCATTGCACTGAGATATTTAGCTGGAACCTTTTGGAAAGGCAGTGAGACCCCTTCATCCCCTCTCCCTCAAGGCAAGCAATTATTTTTGTACATATGGCCGGAGATTAAAATGCAAAAAATGACTTATAGCAATCTGAGAACCTGTGGACTTTGATGTTGACAAAGGAGGAAAGCTCTTCCCACCTGGTCAGATTCTCACATGCATATAAACCCTTATGACAGGAGGAAGACAAAAATTCCTTTGGAATCAACATGGCCTGAAGAGCTCAGTGAGTTCATTCCTCATTTCCCTCCTTTGATCTGTTTGAGGTTTGACAGTTTGCTGTTCACAGCAATATTCCTCCCTATAAATCACACGTGATGCAGTGAGGTTTCTGGAAGGTGTTGTTTCCATTGGTTGTTTAGAGGATAAAAGCTATGGAAAAAACAGATATCCATAAAGTCAACATAACACAGCAGTGATTTAGAGCCTGTGGGCACAGGAGATGTTTTGGGCAAGACCACCTCAGCCCTATAGCCTGATTTATGGGTTAAAGGGTCTTTCTGGAGCTCGAGGGAAAGGAGGACAGGGAAGAGCAGCTCTTATGGCACACCTGAAGGTCACAGCAGTGGGATCAGCCCCGCTGACATTTGGCACTGCAGTGGAGCAGCCTGGGCTTTGTGGTTGGGATGTTGGGTGGCTGGGACCAGGAGACTGGTGTCTTTGAGACTGGGGTGCTAGATCCTTCCCTCGTGGTGGGAGATCCTAAAACACCACCAGGAAGGAGATCAAATTCTTCTGAATCACCTCCATGGCCTCACTACACAACCTTTCTTCACTTTGAGTAAGTTTCTGCTGTGCCCACATCTCCCTCAGGCAGACCAGGTGGATTTGTCTCCCCTGGCTGTAGCTGCCTAGATATTACTCACCTCACCTCCTCAGCAGTGGAAAATGATCAGCATCTCCAGGGGGTGAATCATCTGTTATCTCAGAGCCCTGTCTGGGAGATGAATCACTCTCTGGAGGACTCTGGTTTTCTCTTCTGGCTTTGGAAAGACCCTATAATTGGTTTCAAGTTCTGTGTGAATGAGGCTGGGTGAGATGTGGTTTTCCTACCCTTGGAGAGCAAAACACAAAAATGTCCCTGTCCCCACCCCTCCCTTTTATCCATCAAAAAGAGCCCCCCAAGCTGAGACACAGCTTTGGTACGTGGGTACCAAAGCAAAGCTGAGCATCCCTCCTCCCCCATGGCCCCCTGACCCAGCACACACTTCTGTAGCCCTCAGGGAAACCTATCACAGGAGATCTCCATGCCCAAAAACACAAGGGCAAGGAGCAGCTAACAAACATTTCTTTGCATTTCAGAGCGGGAGGGATTTGACTTTGCAGACAAAGTTCTGGGAGCAAATCAGAAATGAGACATGGTTACTGGGTACATCCCAGCCATGGGCTTTTCCTGGCAGTAGGAGGAACTCAGCTGGTCAGATTAGAGCCTCTTCTGCTTAGGAGTTAAAAAGCACGAAATGCAATGTGGTTATCCCACTACAATGAGCTCAAACAGCTTTTTTGAGAGGAAGATTTAAAGACCACACACAAGCTGTTGAATATATCATCTTCAATGAAGAGTTCTCTTTAGCAGTGCCCCAATAAATCCCTGCCTGCATTTGTTTTTATGCATTATTTGCTGTCTTTGAGTATTGAGTTGATGTGAAGTTTATGTAAAGGCAGTGTCCATATGTCTCATGCCTGTGAGTGGCCACACTGTGAATGATCCCAGGGTTCATCTCCCAGGAAGCCAAGAGTGTTCTGTTGTTTATCAGACTTGGAGCTAAAAGTTTATCAGACTTTAGCCACTTCAGAACTGGAAAATAATGCAGAAAAACAAGTGTTTGCATGGATTGCTATCTCCTCCCAAGAATGCTGTATGTACATATAAGACATGGAAATTAATCCAGTGGGGCCACCAGGAGCTCCATGTGGGTAAAAACTCAAGAGCTCACTTACCTCAGGCTGAAACGGGTGGTTTCATATTTATCTAGATTGTTCCCACCATTCTCTGCCCACTACAATGACTGCAGTATCCCCTTCAATAAGCTAATGTCCCTCAGAAGAGGCACTGTCACTTCATTCCACCTTCACACCCCTCTCCTACCCTTTGTCCCTTCCCATCTCAGGCTGTAAGAGCTTTCAGGACGAGGACAGGCCACCCTGACTGCCCTCAGTGTGTGCCCCAGGCCCTTTGCAGGCACTAAAGAAACAATAATCACAGCTCTCACCCCCAATCCACACACACTGTCTTGCTTCATGAAGTCCAACAGTCATACAGGGAGCTCCAATGTGCTTCCCATTGCCCTTTGTTGTGGGGACTCATGAACCTTGACTCACTGGCTTGTCCACACGAGCACCCAGGGGACCCTGCACGTCCCTGCTGACGACTCAATAGGCATGAGGGACAATGGGGCCCAGATGTTCCACACAGGAGGGCTGTCAGTGCAGAAGGAAGATGGGGCCCAGATGGACATGCACTGGTGTGTGAGCACTCCTGAGGAACCAGAGAGGAGCTTCAGGGAAACTGGAGATAGGCAGGCGAGCAGGGAATGAAGAACGTGTTTAAACTGGCAACACCTGTCATAGAGTCATGGAACCATGGAATGGTTTGGGTTGGGAGGGATCTTAAAGATCATCTTGTTCCACCACCTTGCCATGGGCAGGGGCACCTTCCAGGTGCTCCAAGACCTGTCCAGCCTGGCCTTGGGATGGGGCAGCCACAGCTTCTCTGGACACCCTGTGCCAGGGCCTGCCCACCCTCACAGGGAAGAATTCCTTCCCAATATCCCATCTATCCCTGCCCTCTGGCAGTGGGGAGCCATTCCTGTGTCCTGTCCCTCCATCCCTTGTCCAAAGTCCCTCTCCAGCTCTCCTGAAGCCCCTTTAGGCACTGGAAGAGGCTCTCAGGTCTCCCTGGACCTTCTCTTCTCCAAGTTGCACAGCCCCAGCTCTCCCAGCCTGGCTCCAGAGCAGTCCTTGGAGCATCTCTGTGCCCTCCTCTGGACCCTCTCAAACAGACCCATGTAGTTCTTGTGCTGAGGGCCCCAGAGATGCTCCAGTGCTCCTGGGGGTGTCTCAGTGTGCAGAGCCCCTCTCCCCAGAGCATGGTGTGTACTGTCCCTTCTGTCCCCAAGGACCATTCTTACTCCTCTTTCCCAGCTGGTTTGTACCCTTGACAAACACCACATTTCCCAGCAAATGTGCAGGTCCCACACTGCTTGGTGGGCCTTGGAGCTACTCTGCTCAGGCTCTGGCTGCTCTCTGTGCCTTCTCCATTTCCCTGTGCCTGGCACCGTGGCCAGGGTGGGCAATGCCAGGTGCACAGGGCGAGAGGGCTGGTCGGGGAGCTGGCACAGCTGCCCAGCTGTCGGCACCTTCTGTAGCTGCACAGAGATTTTGGCAATCCTTCTTGTACCGTTCTGACCCGAGGGGTTTTGGAGGTGTCTGCAACAGGGGATAACAAAGCCCTCTTGTCTCCACCAAAGGCACTTTGTGTGGAGTCTGGGGATTGCTCTGATTTCATTTCCTGAGCATCCCTCATGGAGGGCTCCCCAGAGGAACCCACTAAGTCAGAAGGGAAGACTCTGCAGTGCAAACAGAGCCCTGCAAGCTTTTCCACCAGGTCCTGTTCCACAGCCAACTGCAAACATGTTTGTGTATTCAACCTCCTTCACTGCCTTGGGAAGGTTTTCAGCAGAGTTTTCAGCCTGGAAATGGAACTAGGAAACACTTGGGAGTGTTGCTTGAGGGCTGAACTCTCCTGTGGCAGGGGCAGAGAGCCCAGGTGAAGGTGCAGGCCTACAAGGCAATAATGTGCCATTCATAGAATCCCAGAGTGGTTTGGGTTGGAAGGAACCTTAAAGGTCACCTAGTCCAACCCTCTGCAAGGAGCTGGGACATCCGCAACTGGATCAGGATGCTCCGAGCCCCGTCCAACCTGGCCCTCAGTGTTTCCAGGGATGGGACATCACCACCTCCCTGGGCAACCTGTGTTGGTGTTTCAGCACCCTTATTGTAAAAAATTTCTAGTCTAGATCTCCCTTTTTTTGTAGTTTAAAACCATCACGCCTTGTTCTATTGTTACAGACCCTACTATAAAATTTGTCCCCATCTTTAACCCCCTTTGAGCATTGGAAGGGGCTCTCAGGTCGCCCCAGAGCCTTCTCTTCTGCAGGTTGAACAGCCCCAGCTGTCCCAGCCTGTCTCCAGAGCAGAGGGGCTCAGAGTGGCCCCCTCTGGACCCACTCCAACAGGTCCATCCTCCCACCATATCTACAGTACATGGCGACAACAAGGACATAATAGGCAGAGCAGAAATCGAACCCAGTTCCCCTTTTCCAGGTGAGCACTGCAGTCCCCAACTGCCTTTGTCCTATCCCAGCTGATATCAACTGATGGAAGAAACCCTTGCTCTTCCCCTGGTTTGCCTGGGCAGGCTCAGGGACCCAGCACCTCCTGCCTCTGTGTGCCCAGGCCCCAGAGGGTGCTGTGCCAGGCTGAAAGAGCAGCACATGCAGAGCTGACTTGCAGGGGAGGGTGGCAGAAGGGGACAGAGTGCCCTCAAGCAGGTGGCTCTGGAGCCATCCTCCCTCCCTGTGCCCTCAGCTCCTTGCACAGCAAGTTTCCCTGGAGCTCACCAGCCAGGGACTGACTCAGTGTGTCTGGGAGCTTTGCCTGAGAAAGGAGCTGAGGTGTTGGCCCCAGTCATTAGGAAGTTATCAGAGAAGTTTGGCTGCAGTGACATCACCTCCTTCTTATGTTACTACAAGGAACTTAGATCCTATTATGGGAGAGGAGGTAACTCAATCGAGCCTTTCAAGATAAACTCAGACAGGAAGAGAGACACGATTGCCCGAAGGCACCAATTAGACCTTGCTGGTGAGATCAGCTCTCTTCAGCTGACACACTGCACACTGGGGCCAAGGGAGACAGCACAGCGAGCACCTCGCTCCAGAGAGCTGGGGCTTCCTCCCACTGCTGCCTGCTCAGCCCTCGCTCCTTCAGCAGCCACAGTTCTTCCTCCAGAGCATCCTTTCTTTATGTCCTGTGTTCTGCTGTGGACAGAGAATCACAATACAGAGGAACCCCCTGGTTTGGAGAGGGAACAGCCCCTCAGCAGCCCTCAGTGCTGCGTGTGATTTCGGTGGCAAGTCTCCTCCAGCTTTGTCAAGGGAAATAATAGCCCAATGTATTGCAAAAAGTACTGTGAGGATGGGCTGCAGTTTGAGGTCCCACTGCCCTGTGGTGACTGGGCTGTGGGGAACAACCCAGTCTCTGCCGAAAGCCAGTTACAGCACATGGCTGGTCTAAGGCATCCAGTCAGCTCTTACTGGCTCTGCTGTGTGTGAGGAAGAAAAGGCAGCAGCAAAATTTGGGCTGCTTCCTGTCAGCATGGCACTGACCATTTCTGTTGCTTTCCAGGCTGCAGTTCCTCCCTTCACAGCCAGAAGGAACTGGAAAGATGCAAAGTCGTTTCTGTCAGGCATAGGCTGAGATTGGTGTCACATCTGTCAGGGAACAGAGGGGCTGGGTCTGGTTACCCCCTGGTTATTCTGCCAGCCCTCTACCTGCAGATCAATGCTTGTGCTTACAGATGCCTAAAAAACACACTTGTACATCCTCTGAAACACTCTGGAAGCAGTTCTTGTGGCAAGACAGTTCTTAGAAACTGCTGGGTCTGTGACACAGGAACCCAAAGGTCTCAGTTTGCAGCTCAGCTTGTAAGGATTAATACAATCCTTCTGACACGTTCACTGCACTGATGGCTGCACATACCCCCCACCAGCTGCACCTCCTGCATCCACTGGCTCTTCTTCTGCACTCTGGAAAGGAGAAATCTCCCCCTCTTGACCTTTTCTGCTTAGAAAAGAGCTTCCCTACCTGCCTGGTTCCTCCTAAGAACGTCCTTGATCCTAACCCCCTCTCTGGACTGTTCCTGGCAGGAAGGCAGGCGGTCCCTCCTCAGGCATTTATCAAACACAGGCAATGCTCAAAGCGATGAAGGGGCTCTTCAAAGGCATGTCGGGCCCTTAGCCCTGAACCCACATGAGGCCAACCTGGCACTGTCCTGCCCAAGGAAACACTTCCCTTTCCCACCCCACACAGGCTCCTCTGCCTCCCCAGAGCTGCCACTGGCTGCAGGAGCAGCAAAGGCACCAGCTGGCAGGCTCAGGCACCCTGGCATTCAGTGCTGACCTGCTCCTCTCACCGTGGCTCTGCACAGATGTGCACATCTGCTCAGGGAACAGGCATGGCAATGCCTCACACCAGTGGGCAATGCCTCACACCAATGGGCTTCTGATGTCCTGCAGGGCAGCTCCCTCTCTGCCCACCCTTGCAGTCCCTCAAACAGAAAATGAAGTAAAGTCTGAGGTGACTGCAGGCAATTTTGGGCACTTTTAGCCACTTTTGACTCAGTGTCACGTTGAAGTCGTATAAATGTCCCATAACTCTCAGCAGTAGCTGCAGCTCTAAAGCCAGAAATCTGAGGCTTTCCAGCAGCGGGTGATTTTCATAAGCTGTTGTTCTTGAATGTCCCACTTAAAATCAGCTCCTTCTGAATGCAAGGAGCAGGACAATGCTCTGCAGGGCCTGGCTTGAGCCCATGGAGTCACCTGGAAATCTTGTCCATGCTGACATGTGGAGTGTGTCATGCTCTGCAGAGCCACAGCCCTGCTGGGCAGCAGGGGTGGGATGAAGAGCCACCCCAAACCATCCAGCAGCAGCTCCGGGAAGGAGGAGCCTTCCTCTGTGAGCAACCAACGGGTTAATGCTTGCAAGGAAAGCCAACGGAGTGATTTGGTGAAAGACAGATTAAAACATCTCCGTGGAAGGTGAGGAGCCAGCCCCAGCCTGTGCTGTCCCATTTACCCACTAATCGGCCCAATTATCTCAGGTATAAATCATAACACAAAACACTTACGGAGCCAGAGTCACACACTGAAGAAAGGAGAGAACTGTTGGGTTGGTTTTTGTTTAGTATAATTGATATAATTACTACCAACTCTGTGCCAAGAACTTCAGCTTTTCTGCTTCCAGGAGAGAGTAGGGAGCTGTCTGAAAGCCATAGCAATTAGCAAGCCCCACATGCACAGCTTTTATTAGAAAGAATGCACCTCCCTTCCAGAAAGAGCCAGCAGCTCCCTGAGGAGCAGTGAAACATCCCAGAGACCTTTTGGTGCCAGGAATGCAGCTGTCACCGGGTCCATGGTCCCTGTCCCCTCGTCAGTTCTGCAAAGGCACATAAGGAGTCCTGCCCATCACTCTTCATAGGAAATTCCTTCACCTGGCACTTCCTTGTGGCTCATTTGAACTTCCCTGGCTCCAGAGAGGTGCATCTGGCTGTGCTGAGGTCCAAGCAGGCTGCTCTTTCTGAGGCTGCTCATTGCAACCAGGAGAAAGTCTCCCTGTCACTCACTGAGGAACCTGCCTGGGCTCTGATCTCCACACTCCCGAGAGATTAAGGCAGTAATGATGTGGCTGAAGCTTCCCAACACCTCCCAAGCAGGTGATGCCAAAGAGTGAACAGTGGCCACATGTTCACAGCTCTCCACGCTGCCACCAGGGAGCTCCTGCAGAGCTGAGGAGCAGGAGAGCTGGGCTTCACCAGGCAGGTGCCCAAATCCCTCAAAAAACACCCCCCCGAGGTCCCCATGCTGCCTCACTGGCACTTTTCATACCTATGGACCCTTTTTTTCAGGCTGAACAGCCATGGAGCAAATCCCCCAACATGAATGGGGCACCATCACACTGGCCCCAAAGTCCCTTGTGGGTCATGTCTGTGGCTTCACCCAGGAGTTCATGGAAAAAGTGGGATGTAAAACCAGACAGCTCCACCTTGTCCCCCTGTCCCTGTCCCAGCTCAGCCTGGTGTGCCACTCCTTGGCCCTGCTTTAGCATCTCCATTTCAGAGAGCTTAACTTGGTCCTCAGAAATGATAATGATTCTCTGTGGATATTTTCGTTGTCTGTTCTTTAATTAATTAAACTTGAATCTGAGCATTCCCTTTAGAACAATTCTCAGTAAACATATAGGGATTTGGATAAAAGAGTGTCTCTGGTTTTGGTTTTTTAGCAGATTATAATGCCAAAAACTAACAGAATTCTTATGTTGAGGCAGGAATGGAAAAAATTAAGTGAAGATTAACATTTCTCACACGAGTTTTAATTTTGGTCAGAGAGCTCTCGTTTATCCCAAAACATTTTCATGATTTTTTTCAATTAGAATCTTTAATCTTACTTTAAGCTGCTGCAGGGTTTGCTTTTCTGCTGTTTAGGCTTTGGGTTTGTTGTCTCAGAAGGATGAATAATGCTCTTTGCTGACTTGTTTGCAGTCGTGGGGACAGTAGGAAAATTGAGGCAGAACTTGAAACATGCCTGCCCTCCTCAACAGGAAAATTCACAATTCCATATCTTCTGTCAGCCCTCTGAGCAAAGATGCAAATGCTGTGGCAATGAAAGTGAATTTTGGGTGTGATGTGCTTTTGTCATACAGAGGAATCAACAGAGCTGGCTCAGAGACTCCCAGCTGAACAGCCTTGCACCAGAAAATGCCATTTTTCAGCAAGGCAAGAGCATCAGAATCTGGGGAAAAACAATCACAGAGAGCACCTCAGCACCCTCAGGGGTTAACACATTAATGTGGCAAAATGGGAGGAATGAAATGGTTATTTAACCCCTCCTGGGTTATCATTTCAGTCTGAGGTGATGCTCTATCAGAACCTGCACAGTGCATTTAATTGAGGGAGACCTTGGGAAGGTCTGACTGCACTTCTCACCCAGGGACAAACCTGCCTCTTTGGCCATCCAGGGCAGGAAATGCTTCTTCCTCAGGGGGAGGGAAAGGTCTGTTCCCCAGGCTGCTCTGAGAGTTTCACCCAGGGAAAACCTCCCACAGCCCACACAGAGAGCACGGTCTGACCTGGACTCTTCTCTGCTCCCACCCGGGATGGGGCATTTGGGCTCCTCCTGCAGACCAAAGGCCATGGCAGTGCTTTGTGAATTAGGAAATGTTTGTGCCCTTTGAAGAAGGGTCTAGTTGCCAGGGGGCTAACAGGGTCGGGGGTTTGCTCCAGTGTTCAGCTCGCACCAAAAATATTACTTTAATCAAAAATATTGCTTTATATCCTATACTTAATACACAAAGAATATTAATATCTTTACCTCATCCCTTTTGGAGGATGGTTGAGTTGAGGGCTGGGCCACTACAGCTCTGTTAACTTCCTTCTCTCATGCTCTGATAAGAGACAAAAGGGCTTTCTCTTTCCGATTTGAATTCAGAGATCTTGCCTTTAGATAGCTTGGAAAAATAAAATAAGCTCTGATGGAAATTAGAATTTGCTTTTTCCTTGATATAATTGTTTCCTGGTAGTTCATCCAAATTTGAAGTGTTTTCCCCTTATATTTTGGTTTTAAAATCTGCAGATAACACATTGTATCCTCCTCACCTTTGTTGCATTAAGAGATCTTCAGAGAGATGGTTCCCAAACCTAATTTTTAAACTTTATTTTCGTAATAGGCTTAATATTTTTTTGGCTTCTCCTTCTGTTTTGAAGCAAAAACAAGCCTCCAAAATTAAAGTTTCTCACCAAATTAAACCTCAAATTCCACCGCCTCAAGGTTTTCACCATGATTAAAAAAAGAAAAAAGGCAATTGGCAAACGAAGGGGGCAGAAAGGCCCAAACATGTGTAATACAAGAGCATGGGCTTCATTCCTGAGCTGTGACACAGGGTCTGACTCCTGCCCAGCACCCCTGAGTGCTCGGGTCGGGGGCAGCACCCAAAGCAGGGCTTTGGTCCCACCGTTCCAGACAAACCCTTTGCTCCTGGCATGGGGCTCTGGCGGCATGGTCAGCCTGTCCTGCACAGCCCCTGGGTGTGACGGGCTGTGGGGTAGCCCAGACTGGGCTGTGGGGTACCCCAAACTGGGCCGTGGGGTACCCCAAACTGGGCCGTGGGGTACCCCAGACTGGGCTGTGGGGTAGCCCAGACTGGGCTGTGGGGTAGTCCAGACTGGGCTGTGGGGTACCCCAAACTGGGCTGTGGGGTAGCCCAGACTGGGCCGTGGGGTAGCCCAGACTGGGCCGTGGGGTAGCCCAAACTGGGCCGTGGGGTACCCCAGACTGGGCTGTGGGCTGGCCCAAACTGGGCTGTGGGCTGGCCCAAACTGGGCTGTGGGGTACCCCAGACTGGGCTGTGGGGTGGCCCAAACTAGGCTGTGGGGTGGCCCAAACTGGGCTGTGGGGTACCCCAGACTGGGCTGTGGGGTGGCCCAAACTGGGCTGTGGGGTACCCCAGACTGGGCTGTGGGGACTGGGCTGTGGGGTACCCCAGACTGGGCTGTGGGGTAGCCCAGACTGGGCTGTGGGGTACCCCAGACTGGGCTGTGGGGTACCCCAAACTGGGCGGTGGGGTAGCCCAGACTGGGCTGTGGGGTGGCCCAAACTGGGCTGTGGGGTACCCCAGACTGGGCTGTGGGGTAGCCCAAACTGGGCTGTGGGGTGGCCCAGACTGGGCCGTGGGGTAGCCCAGACTGGGCTGTACCTCCACAGATCGCTCGGGCACAGCCATGGCAAGCCCAGCCCCAGGGGCTGCCCCTTTGATGCTCCATCCCACGGGGGTGGCTGCCAACCACAGCTGGCCAGTGCCCGTCTGGGGAGCCCACGGGGAAGGACTTGGCCCAACCACTGCGTTCCAGAGGCAGCACCAAATGCCCATTGATGAAGGATGGTCCTTGGCCGTGGTCAGACGTCTCCATGCACACACAGGAGCCTCATGCCGATACCTTCTTTATTTAATCACTATTTACAGCCTGGTCCAATCTCCCTGGCCATCAATCCATCCCCTCTTTGCATACACCTTGCAGGCAGGTAAAGCAAGGAGCCCTCCCTCTCTCGCTCATCCCCACCCTGTTTCTGTCCCACGCAGCCGCCTGGATGCCAACCTCATCTCCGTGGTGCCCGAGAGGAGCTTCGAGGGGCTGCTGTCCCTGCGCCACCTGTGGCTGGACGACAACGCCCTGACGGAGATCCCGGTGCGAGCCCTGAACCACCTGCCGGCGCTCCAGGCCATGACCCTGGCGCTCAACCAGATCTGGCACATCCCCGACTACGCCTTCCAGAACCTCAGCAGCCTCGTGGTGCTGTAAGCCTGCTCCTATTCTTCCTTCCCCACAGCCAAAGTGCTGCCCCGGCCCACGGGGTCATCCTCCTGCAGTGGGGACACCCAGGGGTCACTCCCCAGGAGGGGCTTTTGGCTGCCCAAATGGGGGTGGGGGCAAAGGTTTGGTTCGAAGAGTGCTGGGATGTTCATCGTTTGATAAAAACCCCTAGAATTGCCGCTTTTGATTTTCTAACATTGGTTTCCTCACAGTTTTCCCCCTTTTGAAAAAGTTCTCCGATAAAATTCAAAAAAATGTTTTGTATTTTAAAAAAAGAAAATCATCTATAAACAAAACCCCCTTTTTTTTACCTTGAAGACTCAGCAACTAATTTATTTTTTTCCTTGAAGACTCAAGCAACTAAAAGCTTCTCATTTCTTTCCCTCCCTCCGATCCTTGTGTTAAAACTACGGGAATTTCCGAACAAAAAATAAATTGCAACGATCAGTAGTCAGGTCAAAAAAGCCATATTTCCATTTCTAGCAAAACATACCAAAAAAACCCCCCTTTTTTTACCAAATAAGACTTCAAACCAAAAGTTTAACCTCGATACCTTGTCCAAGGCCGTGCCTTCTTATCTGCATGAGTGTGTTCCACCTGCAGGTCAGATGGTTCATGCCCAGATTGCATTATAAGCACCTTCCTGCCGGTGTTTGGAGGATGTGGAGGGCAGTGCTGCTCCAGAGTGCCCGGTCCAGCAGGGAAACCTTCACCCCATGGGCAGAGAGACACGAAACCTTCAGTCAGAAAAGGAACTGATCCCTCTGGCAGCTGCTCAGGAGGGACATCCTTCCCATCGACACAGGCTTGTAGATTATCTTCCTTTCAAAAGCAAATGTACATGTGCAAATTAGCTCCTCATTAATTCTTTGGGGTTGATTAGCCAGTTCAGGTGTGATTGCCAACTGCTTCAGAACTCCTCTATCCACATGAAATGCCACCTCCAGTTTGGTAATTGTGCTGATACCAGGGTGTTAAGTAACCTCAGCGTGTAGTGCCTTAGTGAAAGTTTAGCAATTATTTCCCTTTCAGAATTTAAAGTGTTTACTGAAGCCATCCAGCACAGAGAGTGCTTGGACAAAGCACAGTTCAGGGGTTTATTAAACACCAGCTTCAGCTGTTTAGACAAAGCATAAAGGCTTATTTAGGAAAAATGGGAAAAGCAACTCGAGAAAAGTCAAAAAAGCAGTTTTCACCCACAATAGTGCTCGTTCTGCAAGGCAACCCATGGCCACCATAATGCAACCACTTCAGTCAGCTTCAATAACCCTCCCAGCAGGGGAGCTGACATTTGGGGTTTTATTTCAGCCTCCAAAGCATGCTGCTTTCATTTGGCCTTAGCCCAGACTCTGGGCGAGAAGCAACTCCTTAATTAAACAGGCAAGCTCGAGAAATAAAAGTCATTGACCATTAGGTCACAAGGGAGAGAATAATGTCCCACCACACACAATTGGAAGGGAACACATGTGTGATCCTGCCAGGCTCTGTGGGACACGATGCTACATTTTTGTGGGATCACAAGTGTTTGGCAGAAGTGGCCCCATAAATCTCTCCCATGCTTCCATGCAAAGCCTTGTCAGCACGCCGCCAGTGGAAAGTCACCCAGTGTCCCTCCTGCATCCCTACCAGGGATGTGTCCCCTCCCCAGACTCACCCACCAAACAAATGTCCTCAAAGGCAGCCAAGCTGCAGAGGAGACTTTCCCCACCAGGGTGATGCATCCCTCTGCAACTGCCTGGCCTTGCAGGTGGATGGAGAAGAGCTGGCTGCTGCCAGAAACACTGGAAACTTCCAGCCTTGGAGGGATTAAAATGCGCCCCAGGGGGAGGAAAGCCGAGGACAGATGTGGGTGAGCACAGGGGAATCTCTCCTGTGCTGCCTGATCAACACCCATGAGCACACCTAAGCTCAGCTGAGCTGAGGAGCCCCCAGGGTGCAGGGATGTGCTTTTCTTCCTCCTCCTCTCACCTCGGGCCTTTGGGGGGGATGTGGGTGACCATCCTGCACTGCCACCAGCAGCAGAGTATCCCAGCCTCAATCTGGAATTCTTTAAAGGCTCAGTCTCTGCTAATAAATTACACCTTTGCTGAGGAATTCCCTGATCTGAGTCCCATCTATTGCTGCTGCAGGTTTTGAACTAGGGCTTCAGGCAGTTCAGTGAGCAGAGCCCTGTGGAAATCACTCATCAGGAAATCCATGAGTCTCAGGAATTGGCACCATCCTTTCCCAGCTTTAATAGTGAGTGCTCTGTGTGCTTGGGATGCTGGCACTGTGCTGGGATGGCAGAGGGGAGCTGGATATTTGACCAGGGTAGCTCATGGGAATAGGATACTGAATGTGTTGCCTCCCAGTCTAATCTCTTCAGGACCAAAAGTATCTCAGTATCTCCAAACAGAAATAGTCCTGAATACTTTTCAGCTAGTGGTTTGCATGAAGCAAAGGTTGCTTCACAAAAAAACGTGTTCTTCCTTGGGCATAAAAGACTCTTTATTCAGCAGGCAGCATCTGAAACCCCCATGCTGCTGTGCTGACAGGCCGATAAAGGGCATGACAGCAGTTCCCATTAGCATCCCTCATCTCCTCTCTCAGCTGAATCCAGCAGCAAGGCAAGCCTCAAGCCAGGAATCACAGCACCTCTTTCAGCCCTGCTGCCCAGAGGGGTCTACAAGATCCTACGTGGATGAATTTGGGATCCTCTGCCAAGAAATCCCCCACGCTGTGTCCTTGCTGCCACATCTCTGCAGTGGCTGCACCTCCCTCCTGATTCCTGAGGTCACCAAGGTTGCTCTCAGCAGAGATGCTCTGAGTGACCTCTCCAAAACAGGCCAAGCAGTGGAGAGGTTTGCCCTGTAAGGAGGGACCTGGATAGAGAAAGTGGCTTTGCTTTCATCACACAGCAGAGAATTCCTTAAGTGAGCACCAATGAGGTCAAAACTCAAATTCTTCCCTGTTTGGGCCCATAGGGAGCCTGGAAACCCCCCTGATTCCAACATTTCTGCAGTGCTGAACATCCACTGACAGAAGGATCCTCACATGCAGAGAGTCAGCTGGGCCCCATAATGCAAAAGAGATGCTTTGCTCTTCCAGTCTGGAAAACAGGAACCCTGGGATAAGTTGTTTTCATGCCACTATCAGTTATTTTGCTCAAAGCCCTCTAATCCTTGTGCTTTGTGCCACCTCCTCTGTGCCATCACTGTTTGTTGCTGTCTGTTGTACCTTCCCTCATCTCCGTTCCTCTTTTCCAGTTCCCATCCAGCTACTTGGTTGGAAACATGAAAGTCCACAATGGTTCCAACCATCTCTTCCCAATCCCTGGCCGTGGACTGGGACACCTTCCACTGTCCCAGGGTGCTCCAAGCCCTGTCCAACCTGGCCTTGGACACTTCCAGGGCTGGGGCAGCCACAGCTGCTCTGCCCAACCTGTGCCAGGGGCTCCCCATCTTCATGGAGAAGAATTTCTTTCAACATCTAAATCTACGCTCTTTCAGTTTAAACCCATTCCCCTTGTCCTGCCACTCTCTGTGTAAAATCGAGGTTAGTTCACACACGACACTTGCTTGGTCCTTCCCTCCTTCAGATGGAGAGAGCAGATCTGCACCCAAAGACCAAAGTTAACGCCAGTTTATACAATGGCACAATGCCATTCTCTGCCTATTTTCCCTTTTCTAGTCAACCCTGTCATTTGGTTTGTTTTTTTGACAGCTGCTAAACAGCAAGACCTCCTTCATGGAGATATTTAAAAGCCTGTTAGAGTATATGCTCCTATAAGACTGTTCTCCCAGCTACAGCACTTGACATTCACACAATCTGAATTCCAGCTGATGTTTTAGTTTCAAGCACAAGCCACCCACCCGCAAGTGTTTCCTTCCTGGGTCACCCAGCAGCACCTTCCAGCTGAACGTGGGAAGTAAATGAAGGATCTTGAGTAGAACTCCTCTTTCTTAGAGTTTTTAACTTGTAAGGACACAGTGCAGCTCTCTCCCTACCAGCATGGTTTTGTGACCAGAAGAGAAAACCAGTTTCCAAGACTCCTGCATTCCCATTCCCATTTTGGTCCTTGTTCTGGTGGAAGTCTGGCCAGCCCTTTCAGAAGGGGCCACTGCTTTTTGGTGTCCTCCCTGCCTGGGAGCAAACACCCAACATCCCTGCTCTCCAGGGGAGCTGAGGGTCAGTCATTTCTCTTGAACATGGGTGGGACTTGGAGCTTCCCAGCACCACAGTCTGCAGGATTGGGGTGTTAGGATGAGCCTGTGAATCACTGTCCTCACCTGTGCAAGGGAGTTACCAGCCCCTTTCTGGGAAGTTCTTGGGAACTTCGGTGTTAGCAGGGAGTGCCAGGCATGTGCAATTCATTATCACCAAGAACAATATTGCCTGGAACATCTGGGTCCCATTCATGAGCCTTTTAATTTGCAGAAGTGCCTTTTCTCTCAGAGGACCAAACTCGCTGCCTTGGCAAAAGCAGATTTCCCTCTCCAGCACTTGAGGAAGAAGCAAATCATGCTCAGATGCACTCTGAGAATGTCACTTCTGATCGAACTGTATTCTTCACCAGACAAGTCTCATGCTGCTCCCTCAGTGCCAGAAACAATCCATGGAATAGGCACCATTTATGATTTAGGTTTCTCTACTTACCCATGTCCAAGCTGAGGAAAAGGACAATTTTGCCACAATAGAGATGGAAGTTCATCATGGCAATGGCTCATCTAGTGGGATAATTCACATCATGTCAGATTTGAGCTTGGTTCAAATCATCTCCTGCAAATAACTGGTGGAAAATGTTTGCATTTGTCCTTTTTGAGAAGAAAAAAATGAAGTCATTAAAAATGAAAGCGATGGCGAATCCACCACTTCTCTTTGTAGTCTGTTCCAGTGGTTAATCATCCTTAGTGTTAAAAAAAAAGCTCATATTTCCCATTTGAATTTTCTTTGGCTTGGACTTCAGACATTGGTTCTTATTATTCTTTTCTCCACTGAATCACCAAACCATTTTAGTACCCAGTTTCTAGGCAGGAAGGATCCTATACATTACACTGCACTCATCCCCTTGATCTTATTTTTAATAAGCTAAACAGATTGAGCTCTCTAAGACTCCATCCTAGTTTTTTCCAGCCCTTGGATCATTTTTATTGCTCTTCTCTACCCCCATTTCCAATTCCAAACCCCCAGTTAACAATGTGGGTACCCAGCAATCCACTAGGCCTGCCAGAGCTGGTTCCACCAGTGCACAATGCAGGTGTCGACACAATTTCCCTTTCCTTGCTCACACACAAAGCACCTTCACTAAAGCAGGATTTAGGCACTGGCTCAACCTGCTTTCCTTGTGTGAAAGACAAATGCCCAATCCCCTTGGAGGTGGCACTGCCAGGGTTGGAGCTAATGCCTTTGTGAGATTGTCACTCTGTTCAGTACTAAACTGCTCTCCAGGATCTTTTCATCCAAGGGGAAAATAAATGGAAGAGGATAAGAAATGAAAACTAAACAAATTCCACTCGGGGTGCTGCATGAATGATGGGGGAAACTCACATTTATGCCCAATTTCTGATAAGAAATTGTTGGCAAGGGCAGAAGGTTATCCTTCTAGAATCTGCTGTGCTCTTCTTATGGTGGGTCAGAAATGAGAGAACCCTGCTTTGTAACAGGGGTGCAGAGCTGAGAACAGTCTGCAGGCCCCCCAAAACAGCAATGACTGTCCCCTCCCTGGGCAAAAACTCCTCCAGAGGTGATTGCCCAAACCCATCCTCCCTCAAAGGCAGAGACACAGATGCTGAAGCTCCCTGCCCTGGCCAGGGAGAATGATGGATTCTAACTCTGATAGCGAGGGCTTAAAGTCTTCCCAAATTTTTGTGTCCTCAGGGCTGTTTATAGCCCAGAACCAGCTGTAATTTACAGGGCAGAATATAACGCCGTGTGGGCTGAGCTCAAATTGACAAGCCCTGGAGATGTTGCAATTCCACTTGTTAAAATTTGTTTACTAGGGAATTAAAAAAAAGGCAGGATGGAAGACAGTGACATCTTTTCAAGTGTTTACCTCTCCAGCTCTCTTGTTTCTATTCTTGCCATGTGGTTGGGTAACTCTGGAGTTCAGCTTGGACAGCACATTTTTTATAACTCCCTTTTTCTGGTTGCTTGTAATTTTCTCACCAACAAAGAACTTCCTTCGGATGATTTTCATTACTCTGCCTCCAAACAAAGCCCTTTAGAGCTAAATATAACCAGGGCAGGTGATTGCTTTGCTGGGCTGTCTCCGAGCTCTGCTGCAGGGATAGCTCCGAGCTCGGGCAAGGTGTCCTGTCCCACCATCCCAACAAAGCTCCAGGGATTTCCCTGCCACTCAGCATTCCCTCCTCCCCTGGCAGAGGCAGGGGGATGAGGAACAGAGTTCTTGTGGCACCTCGAGGTGATTCCAGTGCTCCAAAGGGCCCAAAATGATTGGCACCACCAAGGGAAGAACAGGCAGTATGATCTGAAGCTGTAACCTCTGATAGACAAAATCACCAAGACTCAAACTTCTCTTCTTGTGACAAAGTTCTCCTGTAAGATTCTCATTTGGATCTAAAGCTTCCTTTCTCCTCTACAAGTCACAATCCAAGATTTCTTGCAGGCAACATCCTTTTTTCCCTTTGCTTAAAGGAGCAAACATATTTTATCATACATCTTTCCCCTCCCTTCCCCTTCCTCTGCAATGTTTGTATGTTCTCCTCCCAAGGACAAACATCCTTCTCAGGCTGGTTTCTGTTTTGCAAGCCCCTACCAAACTGCCCTAGAGCCTGGCTGCTCCTCCACTCCCAGCTCCCTCCTCTTTCACCCCAGAATATTTGGCAGTGGGAGCTGCCTGTGCTCAGCCAAACAATTCACACTTAAATCCAGGTGGAGGGAGAGATTTTTCAAGCTGAGACAGATTTAGATCAAGCAGCAAATAATGAAAAAGTCATTGATCCACCTGCCAGCGTGGAGCCTCCCCCAGGCTCTTGGAAGGAGGCAGCAGCATTGGACAAAGGCTGGTGCATCCCTGGCGTTGACAAGGCAGGAAAGGACCCTGAAGGAGAGTGGTGTGGCAGGAACAGACTTGGTGTTAAAAGAGAGCCTGGACTGATGGAGAAACCTGCCCTGCCCCAGAGGAAAGGGAGTGTCCTGTGCAGAAGAGGACCTGGCCATCTCAGTGGGCTTTTGTCCACACAGACCACACCAGTGCAAGCATGGCCATCCCTAAGGGGCTTCAGTGCAGGCTGGGTAGCAGGGGGTTGTCTTCTCCTGTTTTTCAGCAGACTTTCCTCAGACTGCTCACCAGAACTCTCCCCACAGCCTTGGGGTTGCCCCTGAGTGGGATTTCAGGGGGAGAAGCACAGTTAGCTATGCAGCTCCCACCAGCTGTGAGGGAAGTCAGATGGCAAAAGAACCCAGATGTGAGGAAGAACCCAGGGATTCAGGCCTTGGGTTTGCCATAAGACTGAGCCATGGGAGTGAGGGACTCATGAAAACCCAGAACCCAGGACTCCAGGAGCTCATCACCTACAGAGCAACCAAGGCAAAATTCCCCCAGGTGGCTTTGCAGGGTCCCCCAACATAAGGCTGTCCAACATTAATTAAGGCTGGGAGCTCCAGAACCTTCAGCCACTGGATATTCATGGCATGGGGGTCCAGGCTGAAGGGAAATAGGGCAATAATTGTTCCTGTAGTGCCTCAGCCTCTGGCATGGCCCCAGCACTGCAGCCAGGCACTCTGAAGCATTAAACTGAAGACAGCTCTCACTGCAATCAAACTGGAGCCACTCCAGGAACTGGCAGCTTTTTTCTTTTTTCCTTTTTTTTTTTCTTTTCTCCAAGTAAAGATAATAAACTGTGACTAACAGGATGAATTTGAACTCAAAGCTGCTACTAAGGCTCCAGGGAGTCCAAATGTGATTGTGTCCTTAGACAGCACCCAGTGCCCCTGAACAGCTGTCGGAGCCACACGGTGGGCTGGGCCCAGGCTAAGAGTTCTAGGCTGTTTCTTGAAGCTTCTTGCTTAGGCATATTCAGCCACAGTCACCTGTGAAGGTGGAGATCTCAGGGAAGCTCCTACATCAGCCTGGAATTCCTGAGAGAAATGGGAGCTCTGGAGCAGCTCTGCAAGCACTGTTGCGTCCAGCACGTGTCTCATGGGGCAAGAGAGGGAACCCTATAAGCCCTCTCAGCATCCCAGCCCAGGCTGTGCTGGTCCTGGACCATGGCTGGACCAGAGGAGAAGGTCAGCCTGAACCCGCTCTGACCATCCCTGTTTTGTCCACAGGCACCTGCACAACAACCGGATCCAAAGCCTGGGAGCCAACGGCTTTGATGGGCTGCACAGCTTGGAGACCCTGTGAGTCACTTCTTTATTCTCTGTCCTCAGGAGCTGCTGTGTGTTCAGTGCCCCCAGCACAGCCTGCAGCAGAGGGGGCTCAGCCCTGCTGCACCTCCCTGGGCACCATGTAAGGCTGGCTCCAGGCACCAGCACCAGCAGATGCCAGGGCACCGTGTCACTGGGCAGAGAGAGGCTGGGTTTTCTCCCTGCAAACTGCTCTGGCCGTGCTGTTGCTGCAGAGGGGTCTGTGATGTGGCTGAGTGGCTGGGAGGGGGCTCTGGGGCCCTGCACACCAGCCCAGTGCAGGGGCAATGCCAGGTGCAGGGCACACATGCCCTGCTCAGGGAATGTGGCCCCTTCCTCAGCACATGAGTGTGGTCCCAGAGCCTCCTCAACACCTGACCACCAAAACAAGGAGATGATTTGGGTTGGGGCCAGTAAAGTCCTCAGGGACGTGTGGGGTATCTCTGTTTGAGATGGTTTCATGTTCCCTGGCATCACCTGTAGCCACTGACTTCCTCTTTCACCATGAGCTTGGCATGTCTGGGTAGCAATCCATCAGGGAGGATGGGAAGCAGGAATGAACTCTCCTCCAGGACACATCTTCAGGAAGGTAGGTTGAGGGTGGATATTAGGAAGGAATTCTTCCCTGTGAGGGTGGGCAGGCCCTGGCACAGGTTTCCCAGAGAAGCTGTGTCTGCCCCTGGATCCCTGGCAGTGTCCAAGGCCAGGTTGGACAGGGCTTGGAGCAACCTGGGCTCGTGGAAGGTGTCCCCCATGGCAGCAGGATGGAATGAGATGATCTTTAAGGTCCCTTCCAAGCAAAACTATTCCACAATTCAGTGATTAGAAGCAGACAGCTCACCCTGAACCCGAGGAGAGTTAAATCTGACAGCCTGGCCACACATCCCCTGTGCTGTGACAGCTGCATGAATGGCCAGGGCCTCGTGTGCTGTGCGTTGGCCCAGGAGGAAACACAAACTAGCAAGCAAATAAATCGAGGCTCTGAAAGACTGGAAGAGGTGCCTGATGCCTTCAATTGTGCAGAAATATGTCCCTTCCTGCGGGCATGGGGTCAGAGTCAGGCCCTCTCTGCTTGCCAGGGAGAGCTAGGGGGTCTGGTCCATGGCAAAAGGAGGTGCTGCTTCCCAGCATTCAAGTGCCACTCAAGGAGACAAGACCCCTCTGTGCCCAGCACGGTGCCAACAGCAGCGATGGGGCGAGAGTGGCAGCAGCAGGCAAACCCTTGGTCCCCAGACACGCTCCTCAGGGCAAGACCATGACAAGCATTGTCTCTTCCTTTCAGACTGGGAGATCCTGGGGCCACCCAGAAGGGCTCAGCTGGGGAGGGATTGAACTGCCAGGGGCAGGAGGCTGATGGATGGTCCCCTCTGGTGACCCACGGGTCCCCCATGGCTGTGCCAGCTTGGCTTTTCCCCAGTCTTTTCTGGCACCCAGGCAGCACAAAGGCTGCAGGAGGAGGCAGAGGACTTGCTGGTGGAAGAAAACCTTGTTTGAGCTACAACAGTGGCAGACCATGCAGCAACATCACAGCCTGCATCAGGGCAACGTCCCTCTGCAGCCAGGCTGGTTAAAAAAGCCATCCTGCTGCTTCTCCCAAGCAGGATGGAGCTGTGGAGGAGAATCTGGCCCCTTGTTTGCCATGGGAAAGAGTAAAGGATTCCATTGCCCTGGGAGATAACTCTGTTGCCACAGACCTTTGTGCTGAAAGCTCGTTTGCCCTCTCTTCCCCTCTGCTCCCCCTCCAGCACTGTCTTTGCCTCTTGCTGCCCACCCGAGGTCCCACCCAGCACTCGGGGAGATCAGCGTGTCCTCCTCTTGCCCCCAGTCCCTGCAGGGCCAGGGCTGTGGGGACGTGCCTCTCTGGTGGGCTGTGCCAGTGCCAGTTGTGTCTCTGCTGCTGCTGCTCAGGAAGCCCTGGGAGCATCTGCCCTCCAAGGGCTTTGTCTGTGTCCAGGCTCTCATGGATGCAGTTCTGTGGGGGAGTCTCCCACAGCCCCAGTCCTGCAGAGCTGCCTGAAGATGCAAGGACAGTGCTGTGGGAGAGATCTCCAGACTCACTGGAGTCTCTCCCCGCATCTCACTCCGAAGGAGTGTCCTCCAGAGGAACCTGCCTCTTGCTTCTCCTGGCCTGAGCACTCCATTCCCACCTCCAGGCCTGCCAGCATTTCAAGCCACTGATTGCTGGGGAATGCAGGACCCTCCTCACATTAATTCTTAGCACTCACCTGCCTGCTGACCAAAGCTAGGCAAGCTTTGGGGCAAAGAACTGCTGGGTTTTGAGTGCACCATCCCGGCCAAGCTGCCAGACCTACACCTACCTTCCACCTCTCAGCTCCTGTGCATGTGGAGACGATTACAGACTCCACACATATCCTTTAGCTCAAATTGTGATTACATTCTGTTGACAGCACTTAGCACATTTTCTTGGCTTGTGGAGCCCAAACTGTGCTCTCAGATACCCCGTGGGCGTTACCTCCTGGAAGACAGCAGGATGGTAAGGGCTGGTGAAGACAGAAATTTCTCCAGGGTTCCTAAAACGAGTATTTGTGGCCAGATGTTGATTATAAGCCAGGCACAACCGTTGAAGAACTGTAGAAGTTGAGAGGAAAAATATTGTTTCAGGTTTTGCAGAAGAGCCTGGGAAGTTTTAGGTGCAGAAACCTCTGTTCCCCTAAGGGAAATATTTCTTCTCATATTCAGCTAGACTAGGAAACTTCTATTTTTATCAAATACAGCCAAAACTCTAAAAGAAACATCAGCCAAAACTGAAAGAGAAGCAGCAGCCACTGCTCAGTGAAGGTCCCAGCAGTGTGTAAGCTGTGTAAGTACAACCACACTGGAGTCTGTCTTAGTTCAGGAGGAACTAAGATTTTGCTAACCAAGGAATAATCCCTCTCCTTTGAATTTAGAAAAAAACAAC
>JAWWMP010000077.1:976548-994152 GCA_035047865.1 Dendrocincla tyrannina | reverse complement strand
GGGCGTTGGCTCCAAGCTGTTTGGAAGGAATTCCACCTTGGAAAGAGTTTCCACCTTAGGTTTGAAACTCTGACAGAGTCCTACCCCAGGCCTCAGCACTTCTGCACAAACAGATCCCAGTGGAGCATTTCTGTTCCTTAGGAGGACTTGGCCCTGTTGTTTCAGGAGGGCAGCACACCTAGAAAGGGCTGAAACCAGATGAATGACTTCCCATTTCCCCTGCACTGACCCACAGTGCACAAGTCAGCCCTGCTGAGTACCCAGCAGGAGCAGCTCTGTGCTCTGCACACTGATGGGGACAGGCAGGTGTGCAACACCCACCAGGGCTCACCCAGCCAAACACCAGGGTGTAACTAAAGAAAGAAGCTCCAAGAAAACCTTTCTTTGTCAGGGCAAGATGTGGCTGCTCCCAGCGCCCACCCAGCCTCCTCTCCCTGGGAAGGAGAGCTGGCAGGTAGACTGGAAGTCAGTCAGAGCCACTCTGGGCAGATTCCCAAAAGGGTTTCGAAACAACCTTGAAACCCAGTGAGATTCTTTCAGCAGTTCCCATCAGCCAGAGAGGTGACACAAGAGCAACCCTGCAGGGCTGTGGGAAGAAACCCCAAGCATGGCTGAGCCATGAAATCAGCCAGTATTGGATGGTTGGAGTGGGTGAATTTTGGCATTTCCCAGCCCTTTCCCAACACCATGGAGCAAATAAGAGTGCAAATGTCCTGACGTGCCACATTCTTACTGCAGCCCCTTTGGGTGATGGACTAGATCCTTTCCACAAGGTCAGGGGGTGCCCACAGGAGATGTGGGGAAGAGCCAGGGCTGGCTGGTGAGCTGGGCAGGGCCAGCTGAGCATGGAGATGTTAAAAACCAAAGGAAGGACAGCCATAACCCATTGGCATGCCCCGAGGGGAAGGCCTGTGGCCAAGGGGAATGTCTGGACATTCAGCAGCATAGCCTGCTTCTGCCATTTGGATGGAAAGAGCTTAACTTCTACATTTCCTCTTTATTTTAGACTTCATTTCTCAGTCTTTAACAACGCAGGGAGAAGGGCAGGGGGTTTAGACACCTTCCAGTGCAAGGTGGCCCTGCCCATGGCAGGGGCTTGGAATAGGACACTGAGGATTCTTCAAGCCCAAACCATCTCATGATTGTGGGATTAAACTTGTTGTGTGTCATAAGCCTGGGGAGAAGCACCCTGGTTTGGGGCCATGCAGGCTCCCCGTCACAAAAGCCACCACGTGTCCCCCCCCACCTGCTCAGGGTTTGATTTGGAGCTGCTGAGCCAAAAGGGAAGAATGCAAAAGTAAGAGCTGTGGCCCTGATGGTGGTCCTGTCCATGGGCATGGGCTGAGTCCCACAGAGCAGGAGCTGAACCAACAGCACAGACAGACAAAGACCCTGCTGTTGGCAGGGAGCAGAAACGTGTCCCAGCAGCATCGTGCCTGCCCAGCCCTCAGCAGGGCCAAGGTGGCTCCGGGGGGCAGAGGCAGGGGTGGGAAATGAGCTGCTGCTCCCCAGGGCTGGCTCAAAGTGCTGAGGGTGTCTGGGCTGCAGCCAAAATAGCAATGATGTGCCCCAAAACGCTGCTGCTCTGGTTATTTGGGCAGCTCCAGCCCATCTGCAACAAGGATGGGATGGGGAGCCAGTTCAGAGAAGCCCTGCAGCCCTTGCCCAGCCCCTCCACCTGAGATGACCCTGTTTCCTATCTCTGTGGCTTCCCAGCCACATCCCTGCCAGCTCCTCCGCCCATCAGAGGGAGATAAATCACTTGGAAAGAGCAAATATCCATTCATTTATAACCCTTTTAATTTATTTTTCTAAAATAGTGCTAATAAATTAAAAACGTCTCGCAGAAGGGCTGCATTCAAAACCCTCTGGCTCCAGGCGTTTTATCTGCCTAACCTTGCCTCACAGGAAATGCCCTTACCACAGTACCCACCCCATTACCCGGGTAATTAGTCAAGTCTGTAAATGCAGAGCAGGGCTGGAATCTACCAGCTACTCCACAGAGCTGCATTTGCTATGGGAGAGGGAAAAAAAAGAAAGAAAATTAATATAAAGTGCACCTCAGGCAATGAAGGCAGGAAGAAGGAAACGGGAAATATCTCCAGCACAACTCGTACAAGGGTTGTTTAACCCTTTTAGGGCCAGGCAGGCTTTGTTGTTCCCCTGGAAAATTGTCTGCTAGGTGCTCCCTTACTCCTCAAGTGGATTTCTCTTCATCAGTGTGTTTAATTTGAAAGCTTTTGTGCAATCTCTTGATGCTAACCCCAGCCTGTGCAGTTCCCAAAGCAGCTGATGCTTTTGGTTCCC
The DNA here is from genome assembly GCA_035047865.1 of Dendrocincla tyrannina. Lineage (NCBI taxonomy): Eukaryota > Metazoa > Chordata > Aves > Passeriformes > Dendrocolaptidae > Dendrocincla > Dendrocincla tyrannina. The sequence continues at coordinate 991,845 of JAWWMP010000077.1, read as the reverse complement.
CAAGGATTCCCTGTTTGCTGCACTGAGCTGCTCTGCTCCTTCCCCAGCACCCTGATGCTGCAGCCCTGCAGTGGCAGGCTGGGTCCCCAGGCAGCTCAGCAGATCCCAACCCGCCCTGTCAGAGGATGGAAGGGACTTCTGGAGAGCTTTGGGTACCCAGACGGAGGGGATGGAGAAAGGAAAGGCTTTTAGCAAGAGGCACCCCAGCTCAGGGCCCTGGTTGCTCGTAGGTCCCTGTGTCTGCTCCAAGAACAGAGATATAAAGTTCATTGTCTGCTCTGATCATTGTGGATCATTGCTCTGATCAAATGGAAAGCGACTTTTCCAAAAACAGAGTCACCTATAAAGCTGAACTGGCAAATGCACAAGGCACTGACTGGGAGCACGGGGACCAGACATGACCCTGCTGTGGTTTCCTTGGCCCTGCTCCCAATTTGCTGCAGCTTCTTCCCCCAGAGCAGAAGCCTGGACTGCCAAAAATGTGTCCTCCCCGGTGCAGCTCAGCTCTGAACCACTCAGGCACCTTCTAATCCAGCTGGGCTTTGGCAGAACACAACCCCACTCAAACGTGGTATTTTGCAAGATTATGAAGAAAAAGAGAGAAACTGAAAGCAGTTCAGGTGAGAAGGTGGTTCTGGAGCCGCTGCCCTTTTCCATGGATTATGGCTTTGCTGTGAGGCTCCTCTCCTTCACAGGACTCTGCCTGCCCTCCTTTTGCCCCCCAAACCCTCACCCCCTCCCCTTGCCCCCTGCCAGCTCTCCAGCCTGGCTCCCCCTGCCCTGGAGCTGCTGATCTTGCAGTGAAGGGCAGCACTGAGGCTCCCCCAGGCTCCAACCCCTGGCTCTCTGGACATGCCTGTGAGGGATCCTCAACCCCTCTGGCTCCTTGTGTTTCATTGCCCAGAGCCTTCCCCACGTTCACAGAGCAGCTGCCCATCCTCTGCCTCCCAAAACACGTGAGTGTGAATTGAGCTTGTGCAGAGGAGAAGCAGCCATTGCAGGCAGCAGAAACAGCAGCAGAAACAGCAGCAGAAACAGCAGCAGACACACTTTCACCATGGATGTGCTGATGCACAGAAGCTGTGCCTCCATCCCGTGCTCCCTCCATCCATCTGCAGGGTCCAAGGGCACCTTGTGCACCTTGGGGAGCAGGTAGAAACCCCCAGCTTCTTTCCTGCTGTAGACCAGGCTTCCTCAAGCCTGCCTTTCTCCTTCCTGCCTCCTCTGAGCCTGCCCTGCCTGAGTCATGGGCTGTGTGGGCACTGCCTGTGTGTCCCAGCCCCCAGGTCGTGCTGCTCCACCCTGCAGTCAGTGCCTTTGTGTCTGGATGTGAATGGCAGTGCCTGAGCTCAAAGGACTCCTCACCAGAGCCCATCCTGAAAGGCTCATTTCAACCTTGGTAAAGAAATCAAACAGAATGGAAAACAGATTTAATCCATTGCCTTCATCAGTTAGAGAACAGACAGGAGTGTTGGGTGGAACACGCTGGGCACTGCTGTGGGTTTAGGTGGAGACCAGAGCTGTGCTGGGAGGGATTGGTGGATGCAGGGGGACAAGGCACAACCTACAGACAGGTGCCCCTGCCCCAAAAATACATCATCAGTGCCACATGAACCCTGTGAAGTGGTGCAGCACCGTGGCAGTGAAGGGCTGGGCTGTTTCCAGGCTCTCAGAAGGAACCCTTGTACAGAGATTGCTGCTTGCCCCTGGCAGGAATCATGTCCCAGAGGTAGCTCACAACCCTCCCACAGTGGGGGCCCATCTCTGCTCCTTGGGGACACCCAGGCACTCTGTTGTGCTCCAGCACAGCCTGGTTTCTCCTTTTAATGTGCAAAAGAAAGGTTTTTTCTAGGACCAGAATTATTTCCCAGTTGAAAACACTGACCCTAGAGATGAATCCCATGATGGGTCATCTCTCTCTCCCATGCAGACCTGAGCATTCCTCTCCTGCATGGCTCCAATCAGGGGATGGGCACATGGCTCCAGACTGCCTGGGTTTAGAGAAGTGCTCTGGGTGCTTTCTCATCCCTCTTCCTCCTTTCACTTCTCACAGGCACCCGCTGCATCTCCTCCCCCAGGTGGAGCAGGGCAAGGGCACACCCTCACCTCACCCTGCCACCAGGAGAGCAGGGTTTGGGCTGATGCTCCACAACTGAGAGTGTTGGAAGTGTTCAAAAACCATGTAGATGTGGTGCTCAGGGACACAGTTAATGGCTGGACTCGAGGATAGCAGAGGGCTTTGGCAACCTTAATGATTCTGTGATTCCATAAAATAAAGGCACCTGATTCTGCACTTACTTTTTATATTCTGGACTAATCTGGCAGCTCTTCCCAGCTCAAGCTCATGCTGGAGCCATGACTGGGATGTGAGGAATCTGGATAAAACTGTCTGGCTGGTGCTGGGCAGGAGGTCAAACTGCATGGTCACAACAGCCCCCTTGGCCTTCCAGACTGCCAATTAAATCATTTCCAGGGCTTGATTTGGCCACATTAACCAGCAGGACTAGCAGTGGTGGTAATTACACTTCTTGGCATCCTGAGGAGATGCCAGCACAGGACAGGTGGAACTGCAGGTCCTCAGGAGAGGCTGCACCAAGTCCCCCCCAGGCACCTTGGTGACATCTCCAACTCCACCAGGACTGAAACAGTCAGCAGATGTCCCATCTCCAGCTTCTAATCTCACTGCATCTTCAGGTTTATTAGCTGCAAATTTGTGGTGTTTTGTGGCTTATGGAAGAATTTATAGTACTATATAATTTTCTTTTTTTTTTTTTGGCTTCCTGTGTGGAACCACTAATAGTCCCTAACAGGCAGAAAATTGACCTGAGACTCTTTCCCCTCCTTCTCTCCTTTTGGCCTGACTGAAGATATTAATAGTTCCAGGCTGTATGTTGGCATTTCAAATCATCCTGGCAGTTAAAGCCCAAAATAACTGTGCCTTTGATGTCAATTTGCTTTTATTTCTAAATAAACAACAGGGTTGGTTAAGATCTTCCAAATATGAAGGTATAGGCTCTCTCTAGCAATAACAAGAATGGAAAGCCAGCAAGTTCATTGTGTCTTGGGCAGACTGGGTGACCTTTCAGAGGTTTCCATTTCAACTGGAAGAACAGACAAGGCTCCTCTTGTGATTCCACTTTCATGCTGGAGCTGGTAACTCTGAGCCCACCTGAGGAAAGTCATTATTTACAGTCATCACTCTTGCACATCAGTTCTGAACCTCTTGGCTGGGGGGATTTTGCTTCCATAATGGGGAAAACTCCCTTTTGCCACGTTCATTTTTTCTATTTTCTTGTTATGAAGCTTCCCATGGCCATGATGTGTTGCCATCCTTCCACCAGGTAACGCTGCCACTGGATCTGCTTTGTGTCATAAAGGGCAGCACCCCACAACCAGCAGGAAACCCCACATGGGGCAGAACCCCAAAACTGGGGCAGCTGAGAGGCTGCAATGCCAGGCTGGGCCAAGAGCCCTCCCTGGGCACCCCAGCAGTGCAGTGGGAGCAGTGCAGTGGGTTTTGCAGCTTTCCCCACGTCACCCCAGATCTGGGAGCAGTGGGAAGGTGTCAGAGTGTAGAGGTGAGAGCAGCAAAGCATTGCCCAAGCAGCTCAGGGAGAGAAAGGGGACCCTTGAAGGTGTTTGCTACAACAGGTCCCTTTCCTACCTCCACCAGCCCCTGGAAAGGGTTTGTGAACGATGGACAGGTCACTGACATCCTCAGGGGTCAAAATTCTGCCACCAGTGGGGTCAAACAGCAAAATCATCCCCAACCCACTAAGCCCTGACTCCTTCCCATCTACCTTGATGGGAGACCCACCCCTGGGCACACAGGCTGGGCCAAATTCACCGTGGGACAGCAGGCAGAGGAGCCACGTCCAGCAGGGATGGAGCCCGGCTGGTGCCTGTGAAAGACCCAAGGACTGAATTGCACTGAATGAGCAGAAACTTCCCCACAGGGAGGGACACCATGGGGGAGTCAGATGCTGTTTCTGGGTCATTCTTGCACCAGAGTCCAGCTGGAAAAGAAGGAGAAGGGAGAGGAAAGCCAACTTTATGTTCTGGTCTGGGCTTTGGGAAGACTGGCCCCGCTGCAGGGAAGGGATGACACCTGAGGACCATCTCAGGTCCTGGTTGTGTTCCAGCCTCCCAACCAGCTGAGCCCCCATGGAAACAGCAGAGCCTGGCAGGGGACAGCACTGGAGACCAGGCGGTGTGAGCAGCACACGATCCAGGGCAGCTGGCTGCAAACATCCCTTGGGGAGCCTTTCCCCGGGACAGCTGGCTCTGTTTTCCAGGAGGGAGGCTCACCTCACCTCCCCAAAACCCAGGAAGAGCCGGCAGGAGCGAGCACGGGCACATTGTCTGTGCTGGCAGCAGGGCTGGAGCTCCACAGCTACACCTGGTTGCATTTCCCCTTCCCAACAAGCCCGCTGCCTGCCAGCACTCCGAGATGGGCTCTTCCCCAGCAGGAGCTGCTGAACACAATGAATGCTCTTTGTACCTGTCAAGTGCAGAGGGGAGGGAGGCCCCAGGATGCTGCCAGGGCTGGGAACGGTGTGTGTTCCTTCAGGAGGAGCTGGTCCTGTGCGTACTTGCACACACGCGGAGGTACAAACAGAGCCTTCATCTGCTGATGAAAGACCTGCCTGCCTGGAAGAGATGCTGGAAAGGAAATGCATTTTTAGAGAAAGACAGGAGCAAATATTACAGCACTGGGAATTACTTCTTGTAAATAATACTGGTTGCACACCTAAGAGCCCTTGTTCTCTTGGTGAATCACAGGTGAGCCAAGCCTCCTCTCTGTTGGGCAACGTCTTCCATCTGTCAGCAGCTCACAGACACATCGGGTGTCTCTGGGGAGCAGCTCAGCCTCGTGCCACCACACAGAGCCTCTCTCAGTGGCGGTGACACGGTGGCAGTGGGCAGAGTCACCTGGGGACGGGGCTCACAGTGCCCCTCTCCCATCCTACAGGCTCATCCCAGCCCGTTTGTGGTGCAAAGGAGGGGAGCGGTGCAGGCAGACAGCCAGCCTTGAATGACCTCTGCAGGTTCCTGCTCTCTGTGGAACCTCCCTGTAACTTCAGGGAGTCACTGCAGGAGGAGACTTTTGAGGGTATTATGCACCTTGTGTGCAGAGATTTGGGGTTGTCAGTCAGCTTTGGCTGCTGATGCCTCTGATGTCATCCAGCACACTGATCTGCAGGTTAATCCCCTTTGACTGATGCTTTGGAAATGCCCAATGGTGCCCTGCTTGCCCTTCTCCTTGCTTGTTCCCTTTGGAAATCCACTCCTGTAGCTTCCTGAGCTGCAGAGAGGGGATGTGCATCATTAACAGTCCTGCCCCCAGGGAGTGTGAGCCCCCAGCCAGGCCCTGATGGAACCTGGCAAGTGCCATCCACAGACAGTGGCCAGGAGCATCCAAGCAGCTGATGAGGAGCTACATGCAAAGAGTGAGGCTGGGAGCAGTCGTGGGTTGGGCTGTTTATTCTAAACCAGACCAATCTGGGATCAAGCAGAGAAGACTGAGGAAAATCACTGATCTGCTTGGACCCAGAGTGTGTCAGAGTGAATTCTCATATCTAATAGATGTGAGCTGCTGTGAGGAGGGGACACATCACTCCTCTTCCACTCCTGGGTCCTGGGGACAGGCACAGCAGCTTCAGGTGTGCTGAGACCCCATCACCACATTGCAGAGGGGGCACAGTGGGCAGGCAGAGCTCATGGTCCCATCACAAGCCCCGTGCTCCTTCCCTGCTGGTTGCCAGCACTGCCAGTGTGAACCCTCTCCAGGTCCTACAGGAGCAGGATTCATTTGCTCCAATCCATACTCGCAGTACCAGCAGCCAGATCCCTCTGTAACTGGAGGAGAGAAAACTGCCCTGAGTGTCAGAGGACAAACCCTGCCAGTTCAGGACCCTTCACATCCCCTGGGCTTCACAGGGAATCCTCCAACAAGACACCCAAGACAGCCTCATTCCATAATTTTCTTCTGGTTTTGTGCCCTAACTTGTAATTCCTCAATAAGTATTCCCCAAGACATAAGTCATATAAACCAGGGGTCGTGGAAGAACCAATCTGGAGAGACTCTCTGGGTTGATTTCCCATGTAAACACCTTCAGGGCAAAGTTGAGGTGGTGCCAGAGTCACTCTCGTGCAGGGGCACTGGCAGGAGGAGAAGATGGAAGAGAGAAGGGGCCGAGAGGGACCATAACAGAATGACCATGGCCATGAGGAGGAGAATTGCAGGGTGATTGGGCAGCAGCTCAGTGCTGTGTAAATGCTCGGTTATTCCTGTTCCCTAAACCACAATCCAGGTTACACGGTAATTACTTTGAGGTTCATTAAGTGCAATTATACAGTAATCTCCAGGAGCCAGTAATTACCCTCATGTTCCAAAGCATCTACCTCTTGAAACTTGGTGAGTGCCATGTGGGTAGGAAGCAGTGGCAGGGTTTTCAGGCTTTGGTGAATTGATAAGTGGGGTGGTTAGGACAGGGTCAAATGTTCCTGTGGCAGCTGGAATTGCCTTCCAAGGGGAGCACTGGCCATGATAAAGGAGAATTGCTGCACATCCAAAGCCCAGCCAGTCTCCACGGGCCAGCAGCAGGATTGGTGCCTTCAAAGGGCTGCTCCCCCCAGGTTGCCAGCAGTGCCCCAAAGCTCCAATAAATCCTTCAGCACAGGCAAAGCCCATCCTTGAAGAGCAAATAAAGCCCCTGAGGTTTCATCCAGGCTCAGATGTCTCTTCTGGTTGCCAAGTCAGGGCAGGTAAATTCTACACTTGTCATTATGACCAACATGTTATATCTTACTTATTTTACTATACAACAAATAAGACAACACTCAACAGTGTCAGGACCTCTCGCACATCCCTCCCAGCTTTGGCTCAAAGACTCCAGTGTGGGGTTGACCCCAACCATCAGAAGAAGACCTAAGTCTTTCCCACAACCCCCTCTTGCCACTAGTCCCAGTCAGAGCATATCCCAGTGGCGGGGAGATCCCCTGTCCCCAGGGCAAACACTGAGGGAATGGTCCCCTGGTCCCCTCTGCACCACAGGGAGAGGGGGCCCAGAGAAGCCTTTCATGGAGCTCACACAAATGGAGTTGCTGTTGTGTTTCCTGTCCTTCAAACAATCCCACTTTGATCTGGAAAGGCAGAAAAAATTGCTCAGACCCCCAGCCCCCAGGAGTGAGCTCCTGGCTGAAGGGGACAGGGCGCTCTGGAGATGGGAAACAGCATGGGGGGATTTGGGGAAAAGGAGTCCCAGCTGCAGCAGCCGTGGCTTGGACTGACCCTTGCCTGACAAGCAGGGAATATTCCTATATTCCTGCAGCAGGAACATGTGAGATTGTGTTTCCAGGCAGTGGCTGGGTCAGCACAGTAGGAACAACCTGTCTCCCATGCTTAAGGACTGAGTTTCCGTGGCTTCAAAGCACAGACACAGGGCTGAGCTCCTACAGCAGCGATAATGAATGGTTTCCCTTCTCTGTCTTTCAGGGATCTCAACTACAACGAGCTGCTGGAATTCCCCGGGGCTATCAGGACGCTGGGCAGACTGCAGGAGCTGTGAGATTTCCTATTTATTCCTTTTCCAAACCATTCTCTGATGGAGGGGGACCAATAAAGCATGGTGTGTGCTCTGACTGGAGGACAGCTCTGGGTCCAAGCCTTCCTTTTCCTTCACAGCCCTCTTAACCGTGCACATCCAGGCAGTTTATCCCCTTAATATTCACCAGGTCTGATCACATCTCCATCAACCTCCACCCCAAGGCTGGTGGAGGGGAGTGGGAGATGCCGTCAGCCTCGGAGCAGGTTCCTCCTGCAGCTCCTCACTCTCCTGTGGCACCTGAGGGACTCAAATTCTGCCTGTTCTCTGGCAACTTCTGATGTCCATTCACCAGCTTGGAACCACAAACTGGAGTCATCCCTGTTATTGAGAGGCCACCACTTCTGCAGGCCCTGTGCCACCTCCTCTGATGTGCAGAAACTGTTTTATTGCCCTTAGGATAAATTTATAACAGGGATTTACAAAAGTTTATGGCCTTTCAGTGGATAGTTCTGCCTCCTTTGGTCAGCCTGGGAGACTGAAAACAAGAACACATCCCACTTATCCCCCATGAAGGTAGAAGCCCCAAGGTGGGGTGGAGTTGATGTGGGTCCTCATTTCTTGTGTCACACTGATGCCAGGCTGGGGTGGGACAAAAGCAGCTGCTGTCATGTTGCTGGGAGCCTTAGAGTTAAATCTGACACTACCTTTTTCCTTACTGCAAGAATTCCCCAGAAATTTCTCTGTTCAGCCCAAATGTCATCATTATTCTCACCTTCAAAATGAGAATAAGATCCTCAATCTACTTTGAGATGGTTTCCAAAATGCCCATCACTAAAGCAGAGGCAAATTTCAAACTAATCACCTGCTCAGACTCCCCTGGCATTAAACACCCTGAGCCCAGTCTTAGTCCTGGACACAGGAACCTGTGGCTGCCTTTGGTGCACAGGAGGTCAGACTGTGCCCACAGAGATGTTTTCTGCTGCAAAAATTTGCTGATAGCAATTTTCTCCAGCTAAACCAAAAATATCCCAGCTAGAGCCACAAATCCTTTATAGTCCCCCGGGCTGATGATTCCTGCTGCACTCTGGTTGGCTCCTGTGGGGGCCATCCATAAAACTGACCATTCCTGGAGGCCAGGAAATTTTGTGTTTGGTTTGCTTCTGTTTCCTGACCTTAAAGTGTTAAATAACCCTTCAGCCGTCGTGACCCCAGAGGGTTCAGTGGAGTCCCATCTGGAGCCCCCAGCTACAGGCAGAGTAAATGCAGCAGAGTGAGGGCTCTGTCCTGCCAAACCACACACCTTGCTCACCTGCTGGGACAGAGCCCACACCTCCTATTTTATGTGTGTTTTCGAAAACCCTCTGGCTTTAAAAGTGGGGAGGAAAGGAGGTTAATTTAATTAATTAATATCAAAATATTTGTTTTTCCCAACAGCGGTTTTCATAACAACAACATCAAAGCTATTCCAGAGAACGCTTTTGTTGGGAATCCCCTCCTGCAAACAATGTAAGAAAATTAAATCATGTTTCCTACATCTTTATATTACTGAGAAAGGGGCATTTCCTGATGAATTTGGTTGGGATTTCTGACAATGGTCAGCATGACCAAGGTGAGATTTGTTACCCCTGAGGCAGAGCAAGCTGAATTAGCTCCTTCTCAACTACGCCCCAGGTTTTTGCTGTGGGTTCTCCTTTCCCTGCAGATGAACTTTGCTACAGCACAGGCTGATAGTGAGGAAAGAATAAATTACAGGTGCTCTTCATGGAAACCTTCCAAGCCCTGGTTGACATCTGCTGGTGTTCATTCCTTGTGTTTAGAGAAGCTGCTGGCCAGCTGTGGCAGGAACTACCTGTGTCAGGGGACACCAGGTGGTTGTGTGTCTGCCCCAGACTTGTGGACACAAAGTTCTGCAGATAAATACACCCAGCTGTCAGCTTGTTTCCCTTCTGACCCACACATAGGGAACAATTTTTGGATAGTTCTTCTCTGAACCACATGGATATCGGAAATTGTGGCGAGTGGCAAAAGCTCTGCTTGTCCAGTCTGGACTCAAATTATAGAAATACCAGCCTGTGGAAAGCCATGGTGACACTGGGTGAAAACACTCACTGCTCCAGTGGAAACAACCAGCCTCATCCCCCCCTCCCTTAGGCATGTCCCCAGAGTGACAGTGGGGGCACCTGCACCCAGAATAGTCATCTCTCCATTGGATCTGCCCAGCTAAAGCCTCTAGCAGCCCATAGGGGGAATTGCTTCTTGTAGGAGGTGACTCCACTCCTCTAGAAGCTTGTAGGGTCCTAGAAGAGCCCACCTCTCTCCAGTGACTGTGACAAGTAGGGGAGATGTTGGTGTTGTTGGAAAAAGAGGTCACAAGAGGTGTCCTCCAGGGCAAGGTGTTTCCCAGCAGGGTTGAAGGAGGGATTTACATCCTTCTAGCCTGCCTGGTTCTGCAGGGCTCATTCAGAGCAGCAGGAGACCTCAGCTGTACGAATGTCCAGCCAAGAAACACTCGGGGTTGTCTGGGGACAAGGACAGCCAGCACCTCCTGCATGGCTTCCTGCTGGTAGCTGTGAGGCTTTTTACCTGATCCAGCATCTTCTCTTCGTGTGCAGCAGACTCTGACCAGTTCCTCTTTCCCATTGCAGCCACTTTTATGACAATCCCATCCAGTTTGTTGGACAGTCTGCCTTCCAGTACTTGCCAAAGCTCCACACTCTGTAAGTTCCCCAAGCACCTCCTCAAAGGTGTGACCTGACCCTGTTGGACTGGGCACCCTTGTGAGCTCCTCCCTTGCTCTTTTCAAGAGCCCCTATGCCAAGAGGGGACCATGAAGATGTGGTAGAGGTTTCCTCTGTAGGAAACACTGGAGGGCAGCCCCAAAGGCAGGGATCCAAGGAGTAGACTCTGCAGATGTTTTCTGCCGAGGAAGAACAAATTTGAAAAGAGTATTTTGGAGGCAGAAATTAATTCCTCCTGCCCACCCAGCTGACAGGCACTGGGGCCTTCTAGGGCCTCCACAGCTGCCTCAGGACCAGCAAAGACCTCACACACAAGCACCACAACTTTTTCTACTGTTGTGTAGTTGCCCAAACTGGTGGACACTGAAGGCACCCGCCTCCCTCCCCAAGGTGGAGAAGAGGAGGAACATGTCCCAACACCATGGCACAAATAATGTCACTGGGCAGCCAGCAGTGACAGAGCTTCCTTCACAGGTTTGGCCTCAAGCCTGGTCCAGGGACACCACCTGGGGTGGGACACCACCTGGACCAGAACAGTTGCTCCCCGTTGGCTCTTCAGCCAACCTGTTGTGGCACAGCACTAAATACTGAGGCAGAGGCAACCTCCAAATCTCTATTTATAAGCCTCACCCAGCTGCAGGAACACACAGTCAGGCAAATAAAATAAATCATTCAAATAGCCCTGCATTCTTTAGATCCAAATGCATAGAGCAGGGCAGGCTTGGGTGGGATGCCCTGCTTACATTCCCCATGGTAATTGTTTGAGGGTTTTTTATTTCATTTGGGTAGATAGCGTGCCAAGAATGTCAGTGCCTGGGAGAGGCTCTGAGCTTGCCAAGTCTCTCTGCACAGAAGTGCCCAGCTCCATCTCCCTGCATGTGCCCCAGTGAGGCATCTGCTCCCCCACCCAGCTGGCAGAGACACTCTGGACCTGCATCTCTGCTGGCTGTGAGGAAGCACATTTGCCCCCAGAGCTGATGGGTCTGGGACCTTGGGCAGCCTCCAGGTGCTGTGCCCACCTCCCCTCAGCCTCCTCTCTCTGCAGGTCACTCAATGGTGCGACAGACATCAGAGAATTCCCGGACCTCAAAGGCACCACCAGCCTAGAAGTTTTGTGAGTGGCCCCCTCTCTCCCTTTCCCCCTGCTCGCTGTGCTCTTCCTCCTTCACGGCGCTCCCGGCTGTCTCAGCGAGGACACCTTGCCCAGTGCTGTGCAGTCTTCAGCTCTGCCTCTCCCTGGGCACTCACCCTTCTGCTTCGTTTCACCCCTGTGGCTCCTGAACGCAGCTTTCCTCTCCGTGAGTTGCTCTCTCAGTACTCTTGAGTGTGCTCCAATCTTTTTTATTTATTTATTTGTTTTTCCCCTTTCCTTCCCTCCTGCACCTGTGAAGGAATGAGCCTCTGAGTGCAGTGTTTCAGCGTGGTCTGCTGACACCCAGGGTCTCTGCCCATACTGGGACCAGCACCCCAGAGCAGTGCAGGAAACATCTGCCACCCAGGCTGGGGGTCCTGCAGCTCTTCTGCCCCCTCCTCACCCCACCAGGGACTTGGAGGATGTGCTGTCTCTGGCCACATGTGATTCTCCTCCCTAGGGCACTGGTCCCCAGGCTGTGCCCAAACTGGGAGAACCCCAGCTCAGAGTGTGACCTGGCTGTGCCTTGCCTTGGGGACACAGGGACACACCATCTGTCCTATACACAGGTTTCTGAGGCAGTCCTGGCTCCAGGCAGATCACCAGTCTGGACAATGGGCAAGGTGTTCATTCAGTACCCAGCAGTGTCCCAGAACTCCTTAGAGGCACATTCACCTTTGCCAGGTCCAGCAGCAGGGCCTGTTTCCAACACTGACAGCCAGGTTTTTATCCTCTCCAGGCATTTCACTGCCCCATTGATATTGTCTCTTCTGCCACTATTTGAGACTGGTAGCTGGGCTTGTGGGACACAGGGTCTGTGTGCTGGCTCTCACAACACCATTTCTTCTCTCTCCTCCATCCCTCCAGGACCCTGACCCGGGCAGGCATCCATTTCCTCCCCAGAGGGATGTGCCAGCAGCTGCCCAGCCTCCGAATCCTGTGAGTAACCTGTGTCTGTCCTGCCTGGTCCTTAAAAAAATGCCATGAGGAACTGGTCTAGCTCAGGGAGAGGACCAGCTGTGGAAAACCATCCTGTGGTTCTTGTTCCCATTATATTTCCATGCAGAAATCACCACTTTCTTAGGCACTACCTTGAGCTCTTGCTTGTTCTTGGACCTGCTGCTTCATCCCAGTGTGATGCTCTGGTGTCAGGGCTGCAATCAGGCACATCCTCCTTGCTCTGCACCAGTGGGAACTGTCTGCCCCATGCAAAGGGAGGGGGGTCAGAATGGCTACAGCATTTTAGCCCAAAAACCAGGGGGAAATCACACTCACACAACCCTCTGCCCCAGCGCTGGTTTGCTGCAGGTGGAGCTCCAGCACGTGCCTTCCTCTGAAGGAAGGGTCCTGTTCACATCCCAGGAGGGATCAGCTCTGACCTGATGGAGACCTGTGAGGCCACAAGGCCACATCTCCTCATGTGAGCCAGTTCAGGGTTTTGCTCAGAGTGTCTACATGTCCTTGACTGCTTGCTCAGCTAGGGGCACCTGAATGATGCTGAGAGGGGGCCGTGCTTTCTCCTTTAACTTGGGACACGATGAAGTCAACATCTCAGAAAGACTCCTGCATCATCCCAGGAGTCACAGCCCTGGTTCCTGAGATCCCCAACTTTGTCTGCAGTCAAAGACATCCTCAGGAAATGAGTCATGAGCCAGATTTATACAAGTTTGCAGCCTTAGGGCAACAGGAGGCTTGCCTTTCATGAGTCTTTATACAAGCAAGCTGAAAAAGAAACAACTTTGTTCCAGGAAAGCAACAGGAGTGAATTCTTGATCACAGAAATTGAAGACAAGAGTAAAACATTAAAGTACAAGAACACAATTTGTAACTTAGGAGATTAGAGCCTTTTGGCTCCAGCTGTCCTTGGAGGGAAGATCTCTCATCTTTAGACATCTGGATCAATCCAGTGGACAACTTGCTACAAAAGCACAACCTTTGGACTGGCTCAGGCTGTTTAGTCCCAAACTCTGTTTATATTTGCAAGTTATCAGGCTGTAACCCCTCAGAGCAGAGCCTGTTCCCCATGCCTGCCCTCTCTGTGGGGGAGAGTTTTACTGGGACATCCCACCTTGTTCCTTGCTCCTCTTCCATAGGGAACTTTCCTGATTTTCAGAGTTTGGAGACAGAGCGTGTGGGCCAATGTTTGTACATGTCTACATCTCTCTTGCCTTTGAAATGCACTGGTCTGCTGTCCCCACAGACCCAGTGGGCTCTGTCAGCCCCCACATTGACACCATGACTGTGACACTCAGAGATGCCACAGTTAGTGCTGCATTTCTGCCCTCACCCCACGGTGTGTATTCCCTGCAGAGAACCTGCATGGGGGCACAGGGTGGGCACTGAACCCACCATGCATAGGCAGGGCAGCCTTGGCTGTCAACCCAACCCCATCCTGCTGTTTCCATCCAGAACTTCTTCTCAGGGCACAGATTTCAGAGGACCATGGAATATCCTGAGCTGAAGGAACCCACAGGGATCATGGAGTCCAACTCCTGGCCCTGCACAGACACCCCAACAATCCCACCATGTGCCTGAGAGCGTTGTCCAAACGCTCCTTGAGCTCTGGAAGGTTAGTCCTTCTTCTCAAGCAGAATCAGGTGAAACTCCTCTGAGCAGAGCTGAAATCCCTTGATGCCATCAGGACCTTCGTCCTGGTATGTCCCCAGCAGAGCCTCAATGACTGAGGCTGCTCTGCTTGTAGATACTGGGCTGCATCTTGTTACCCTCACTCTGGAGGAATCAGAAATAACTGCTGGGGCTGCATCTCCCCCCAGCACTGATTGCTAAGCCCTGTCAGGCCCAGTGCATTGACACAGGGACCAGGGAAAAGTGACTGATGCTAAGGCTTTCTTCATGGGTGAAGCCTCCAGAGCCAAGAACAAATCTTTTGCTTGTTTTTCCCTCCCTCCTCCTCTCCACCATGGAAAACTGGTGGTGAGGGGGTTGGCAAAAAAAAAATAAAAATAAAAAATAATTGAAATATTTTAGCAGGAACCTATTGGCAGAAAGATGGAAACCAAGTTTGGAAAGTCGGCAGAGAAGCCACATACAGAACTTTACCCTGGGGCAAATTTCCCTTGAACAACCACAAATCCAGTCTCTGCTGGTGGGGGAAAGAGCTGGGTTTAAATATTATTCCTTACCCAGCCTGTTTCAGCTTCAATAAATTCTCATTAAGCTGTGCCAGGATGGGTTTTCCTCCAACTCCCAACTCACTCTGCTCTGGATGCTGATGTGACCCTGGGCCATGAACCAGTGGCAGAGGGGTTTGTTGGGAACTGCTTTCAAGTGACAACACTTGAAAGAACAGGGACCAGAGGTTTGCACAGTCTGCAATGTCCTGAACCAAACCCCTGTCAATGCCACAAGCCCTTCCTTAGCTTTGGGAGAAAGCCAGGAAAGGTTGAATGGGAGCAGGAGATGGGCAGTTGCTTTGGGTGCCAGGAGGGAGGTGAGCAGTGGGCTGGCCAAAGCCTCCCCAGGGTCTGCAGGCACAGCTTCTGGGATCTTCCATCCCCAGCAGCAGGACGGGAGCTCTGACACAAATACCTCTCTTCTTTGCCCACAGAAAGCAGGGCTGTGCATGGCAGAAACTGGCACAGAGGGGTTTCCCAGCTGACTTGGGGCTGGGGAGGACAAGCCCACCCTGGTTGTACAAGAAGGTCCAAGCAGGAGGGAGCTGGGCTGGGACTGGGGTAGTGGGGAAACCACGGGGCAACCCTTGCCTTGCACAGAGACACTCAGATCCAGCACCAGGTGTGTGCAGAGTGGAGATCCCCCTCCCCTGGGGCTGCCCAAAGGTGGAGATCCCCCTCCCCTGGGGCTGCCCAAAGGTGGAGATCCCCCTCCCCTGGGGCTGCCCAAAGGTGGAGATCCC
>JAWWMP010000077.1:950596-967589 GCA_035047865.1 Dendrocincla tyrannina | reverse complement strand
CTCTGCAGGCTCCTCTCACACCTGAGCACCCAGCCAGGGCTCTGTAGGCTCCTCTCACACCCTGAGCACCCAGCCAGGGCTCTGCAGGCTCCTCTCACACCTGAGCACCCTGCCAGGGCTCTGCAGGCTCCTCTCACACCCTGAGCACCCAGCCAGGGCTCTGCAGGCTCCTCTCACATCCTGAGCACCCAGAACTGGGTCTGGAGACAGATACTGACCCAGAGTTGTTGGACTTTGTGTTACAGGCAGGATGGCTGAGGCTCTTTATGACACAGCCAGCGAGTGACTCACTAGCCCTGTGCTCTGCTCCTGCCCTGATCCTTCACAGAAGAAGGATAAGCTTTAGACATGTAAAAAGTCCATCCAGAGGCTGGCAAGGGTGATTCCCACTGGCCTGGTGTGGCTCTGGGAAGTGTGGTAGACTTGGTGGTAACCCTGGGCAGACAGTACAGAGGAGCCATATGTTACGGTCACTGCTGCAGGAATTTCTGGGTCAGTTTTTCCATCATTAATGCAGCCCATACTGTGACAGTCCTGGTGCAGACAGCTGGGGGGATTTGCCCAGCAAATTGCAGCATCTGTGGAAAGATCTGGTTTGTGAACGAGACCCACAGTGCAGATCACAGACCTGCTCTTGCTGGGTACCAAAGTCTTTGATGTCCCACAAGATGCTCTCTCCTGTCAGCAGACCAAAACCTACCACGGGCTCCCAGGCCTCCAAGCCAGTCTTAGCCTCGTGTTCAGGAGCTGCAGGGACCAGAGGGGAATGCTGACTGATTCTAAGGTGTGCCACATGAGACTGTTAGCAGCCTGTAAATGCTCCCGTTTTCAGATGTTAAAACACTGGATTTGTCTTGAAATATCAAAGCACAAGGTGCAAATGGGAACAGAAACATCCTTCTTCTGGTGTGCAGCTTGTGCAGATGACTCTCCTCCCCATGCAGCACCAGGGTCTGCTCTTGGTGCTGAGGGGTTTGTGATATTGCTGTTTCACTTCATTAATCATTTCTTTATTTCTGTTTCCAGTGCTTCCTTTCTGATGGCCACTGGTGCCATTTAACTGGGTTATATGAACCTTGTAACGCTTCCTCATTAGAAAGGACAAAAGCTCCCAAACATTCCTGTCATGCAAGAGGGAAAGTGGTCTAGTTAAGAGAAAATCACTCGTGGCTCTGTCCCAGCAATGTACAGCCAGGCTCATCAGGGCACTCAGATGCTCTGGCAGGACTTGTGAGAGGGACAGGGAATGTTTCCAGACAGCTCTGTCCTCTCAGCCTTGTGCAGTGCTTCCAGTCCTTCCCAAACAAGTCCCCAGAACCTCACAGCTGGGTGGTGGGTGAAAGGCAACTTGTCCCAGGCAGTTGTTTAGGGACAAGAAGCAGATCCCTGATGGCACAGCAATGGCTCCTGCAGCCTGTCCTGCTCCTGCATCCAGCACTGCACCCTCAGCCAAGCCCTGCACCCAAAGGGCCACCTGACTCCAGCACAGAGCTGGGTCATCTCAGCTCCTTCCCATCTTCCCAATTCCCCAAATGCCTGGGAACCCACCAGGCACCACCAAGTGTGTCCATTCACATCTGACTAATGGCCACCTGAGGCCCAAAGCAGTGTGGCCAGTGCATGTCTCATCACTCTGTCACCTTGTTAGGACAGATATTTAAGGTCCCGTTTTCAACATTTTTGGTGCTTGGGATATCATAGAATTGTAGAATGGTTTGGGTTGGAAGGGACCTCAAAGCTCATCTCATTCCACCCCCTACCATGGGCAGGAACACCTTCCACTAGCCCAGGTTGCTCCAAGCCCTGTCCAACCTGGCCTTGGACACTTCCAGGGATCCAGGGGTACCACAGCTCCTCTGGCACCCTGTGCCAGGGCCTGCCCACCCTCACAAGGAAGGATTCCTTCCCAATATCCCATCTATCCCTGCCCTCTGGCAGTAGGAAGCCATTCCCTGTGTCCTGTCCCTCCATGCCTTGTCCCCAGTCCCTCTCCAGCTCTCCTGGAGCCCCTTTAGGCTCTGGAAGGGGCTCTCAGGTCTCCCTGGAGCCTTCCCTTCTCCAGGCTGGACTATCCCAATTGTCTCAGCCTCTCTGGATTTCAATGGGCAGTGTTTAACAGACACCCCCTGCCCCTGTGGATGGGCAGGATCCCAAAATTGTCTCAGGGCCCTGTCACACAGGACATCCTCCAGCACTGGCAGGAAAAGTGCCAGTGCTGCCATGGGGCACTTCCATCACCATGCCAGCCCCTCCCTTCAGGACCACTGCTTTGAAAGGGGGGTATTCACTTACAAGCAGGTGCTTGCAATAATTGAACAGAGCTCTGGAAAGCAAAAAGAGGGCACACATGGACAGTTACCTTTGGCATTAGGACAACTGCTTTCCCCCGCCCAGCCCCTCCAAGAACTTTTAAAGCTACAAAGGAACTTCTGCAACTACCTGGCAAACCCTGGAGGGTCCTTAGAGCTACACTTTTCCTACTTCTGTCATTCCAGAAGGCTACTCAAGTCCCAGAAAAGCACCTGCCCATGCCCCTTCTCCAGCAACTGTCCTTCTCTTCCTCCCACTTTGCTTTTGGGACAGCCAGTTCCTTTTCCATGGAAAGGGCACTACTGGCAAAGGGTGTTTTTTTCCATAAGACCTCAGAAAGTGGAGGTGCCTTAGCAAAATTCAAATAAATAACAGCTTCTTCCAAACCAATGCAGTCTGTCTTGCAAGGACACAACCCATTTCCCTTTCCCCACAGTTCCCAGGCTGAAGAAGTGCTGGTTTCCAGCAGAGAGGTACATTTTTCACTTTGAATCCTGCTGGGCTAAGGGTTGGTTTGCAACTCCCAAAAGGCTCCGTGGTCCAGGCAAAACAAAAGATCCTCCTTCACTTCATGAAACTGTTGAACCTGGGCTGAAAACCAGCCCTTTGAGGAGAGAAGGGATGGGGCAGGTTACACTTTCCCAAGGGCTGGGTCTCAGCAGGGCACAGAAAGTGCAAGTCTGTGTCTGTGTTATTTGGGTATCGTGACTGCACATCACAGGCTCCGCACTGGGGCTGGAAAAGACACTGGAGATTTATAACACTATAAAATACAAGGATGAAATATTTTTCCATCCCACTGTGAGTGTTTCCTTGCCAGGCTCCAAAGCAGCAGTAATATTTCAACTCTTATACAGACAGATTTTAAAAATTATTCTTTTTTCCAAAGCTCCCTGAAGCCGAGAAAGCCACAAAGCTTGTCAGGAGGCACTAAAGATAGCACGTTATTTGTCATCATTCTTTAATCAACTAATCCCAGCCATATTTTCAAACACAGGCAGGGAGCAGAGCTCATGAGAGGCACCACTTCTAAATAGATTAGACAAGTAAATCCCACTCAGGTCAGCACTGTGGAAACACCTTCCTGGCCAGTGTCTGAGCTGCCAGGTTCCCACGTGGGCACCAGCATCAGTCCATTCATCCAAGGGAGGGTCCATCCCAAGCCACAGATCCAGCTCCCTGGCTACCAGGCTGCAGGAAACAGAAAACCACATCCTTTCCCTTTCCTCCTGCTGGCAGAATCCTCTCCAAAGATCCCCACTGGGAGCTGAAGACCGTGCTGGTGCCATGGGTAGGGACAGGGCAGCGGGACAGCAGCTGTCCTCACTGTGTCCCAGTGCTACCAGTCAGGAGTTTGGGAGGAGGAACAAGGAAGAAAGCAGAAAAGCACGTCTTGGATTAGCCTGAGAGGATGCCATTTGCCTTGGTGAAGACCTGCACTGAAAACCTGGCTGAGGTTAGGGTTGGGGTAACCAGGCTGCCTTCAGCAAATCCTGGGAACCTCCATGGCTGAAAACAGGGTGCCACAGTCCCAAGAATTCACAAGACAAAAAACTAAATGATAAATGTTGGGTTCCCCTGCCTCTTTGCTGCTGAACTGTTTGGTGGTGGTGGATGCTGACGAAGAATTTGTGCTGCAAGAAGAGGCTAATGGCTCTCTCTGAACAAAGGCCCAGACTCCCTGTTGATGAACACACTGGACAAGCCCTGCCCAGAAAGCTCCCATGGAGAAGAAGCATTTGAAGGCTTTGTGTTGTGTAACCACACAGGCTGGAGTATTTATTTACTTTTAATAGCACTTGCTGGGAGGAGGGAACCACAGTCACACAGCTCTGGCTGCTGGGGCTCTTACACTTCAAATGTTGGGAGCAACCTAAAACAGAGGGGTTGGCTATGCTGCAACCCACCAACATTTACAAGACCTTTCCCTCTACAGCAGTGACTGCAGGGGACAAACTGGACACCAGCAGCTACTTTGAACTTGGGGGCTGGGAACTGGCAGGGAAGGTCTGTGTGGAGGACAGGCAGTGGGAAAAGCTCCTAGCCCAGTTAAACCTCATGGTCCTGCTCCTTCTTCTCTGAGCACCATTCCTTGTTCTTTTTCCCCAGATGACCTAGATGCAGATGACCTTCAGCTGGACCTTGAGGAATCAAAGCTTCACCCCACTGTTCAGTGCACACCAAGCCCCGGTGAGCAGCCAGGGAAACCCTTTGAACAGAGCTGGGATCCTTTGAGCTTCTCTAAATCCCCAGAATCCCCCACGACCTTTCAGATCAGAAGCCTGGTTAGGCTTTGGCCAAAGTGGGGACAGGTGAGGAGCTTCCTTCTCCCAGTTGGATGTAGCTGCCCTCCTTGAGGAGGAGACAATGTCAGGGTGTGCCTGATCAGGAATCCCAGGTACCACCAGCTCCTCCATCCACCAACCTGCTGCACTCAGACTCTGGCTCTCCACAAGTCCCTGTTCCCTTGCATGATTCAGGCTTGTCTTTGTGTCAGACAGCCTGGAACATTGCATGCCCTTTGGAAAACAGCACCCACCACCAGTTCTCTTTTCACACCCCTCTGACCTTCCCTTAGTCACTCCTCCTTCTCCCCATGTCCATCCACCACCATTCTTTTCCCTGCCACCCGTCCATGTTCTGCTTGCCCAGACCCCTCCATCCCTTCCCTGCCACCCCAGCTCCCTCCCTCTCTTCCTCCTGCTCAAACACTTCCCCTCATGGTGCCCATCCCCTCTGTGCAGAGGCCATTCATAGAGAACCAGACTCCTCTTGGCCAAGGTCTCAAGTGTATGGGCAGATGTTGGCGATGCCAGAGGAGGGTGCAGCATCCTGCCAGATCTCACACATCTCCACAGCACCAGCTCCCTGATTCCAGGGGGCACATGAGGAGGAGCAGGGAATGGCAGAGGGGCCCAAATGCCAGGCTGACACCAGGAGTGTTGGTGGGTCTGGAGTCACGGTCTGCTTTACATAAGTTTGCCATTTCTCACATTTCACTTTGACCTCTCCCTGCGCTTTGTTTCTGCCCTAGACAAGATCTGAGAGGATGGCAGAGGCACCCCAGGCTGGGGACAGGAGGGACAGAGCCAAGAGGCAGCTGCAGAAGAGGGCAGACAATGCTGTATTCTCCTTGCCAGCCCTCAGCACTCGTGGGGCTGGTGGGGCCAGCAGAGGGCTGGGATGTGGCCACCACTTCGAGCAGCACCAAGTGGTATCTCCTGGGTGTAACTTTGGGGTTTGTCTTCCAGGTCCCTTCAAGCCTTGTGATCACCTGTTTGAGAGCTGGATCATCCGCCTGGGAGTGTGGGTCATCGTTCTGGTCTCGGTGCTCTGCAATGGCCTGGTCATTCTGGCTGTCTTTGCCTCACCCAGCTACCTCTCTCCGGTGAAGTTCATCATCGGCTCCATCGCTGGGGCCAACATGCTGACCGGCATCTCCTGCAGCATGATGGCCCTCGTTGACGCCCTCACCTACGGCCACTTCGCCAGCTACGGTGCCCGATGGGAGACGGGCGTGGGCTGCAGGGTGATGGGGTTCCTGTCCGTGTTTGCCTCCCAGACTGCCATCTTCCTGCTGACCTTGGCTGCCGTGCAGTGCAGCATCTCAGCCTCCTGCGTGCGGGGCTACGGGAAATCACCCTCCCTAGGCAAGGTCAAGGCCGCCGCCTGTTGCTGCCTGTTGCTGTCCTCTGTGGCCGCCGTTCTGCCCCTCTTCTCCATCGGGGAATACGGAGCATCCCCTCTCTGCCTCCCATACCCCATCCCAGATGGGAAACCTGCCACCCTCGGCTTCACCGTGGCCTTGGTGATGACAAACATGCTCTGCTTCCTGACTATCACCGGCACCTACATCCGGCTCTACTGCAACCTGCTCAAGGGGGAGTTCAGCGCCGTCTGGGACTGCGCCATGGTTAAGCATGTGGCCTGGCTGATCTTCACCAACTGCCTCCTCTACTGCCCAGTGGCCTTCCTCACCTTCTCCTCTACCCTCAACCTCTTCCTCATCACCCCAGAGGTCATCAAATCCGTCCTCCTTGTGGTCCTGCCCCTGCCCGCCTGCCTCAACCCCTTGCTCTACCTGCTCTTCAACCCGCACTTCAGAGATGACTTCCGCCTGCTGAGGCAGAAGGGGCAGGACAAGGGGAGCTTCCCCCCATCCTGCGGGGCTGATGACATGGAGAAAAGCTCCTATGACTCCACACAGGCTCTGGTGAGCTTCTCTGACATCGACCACATGTTTGAGACCCCTGAGTCCCTGGGAGTGCGCCCCATCCTTGACAGCTACAGCTTCCCCTCCATGACGCTCATCCCCTGCCAGCAAAGAGTGGGCACCAGGGGGAAGGAGAGGGGCTTCTCTGAGCATTGTCCCTGCCTCAGTGACAGTGAGGTGCCGGTCACATCAGAGAGCCGAGATCCATCTGGCAGCAGCCTTCGAATAACCTTCTTCCCCTCCCCGCCCACGCCACCCTACACATCTCACTTATAAACCTCCTGCGAGCAGCCGTGTGGAACAGCCCCACAGCACACACCGAGGGCCAGCCCCAGCGCCGGGGGGCCAGCAAGGTGACACAGGCTGCTCCCAGTAAAGCACCAGTACAACCTGTCTACCCTCAACCCCATCATACCTGCCTGGGCAGCAGGCGCCACTCTGCCGGCTGCCCCTCGCTTGGAAGGGCTCTGACTGAGCTCCAGACACTCAGGGCTGGCCACGGGAGGAGAGAACCCCTGTGTGTGTCACTCCTGCTAGGAACTGCCCAGGAGAGAGCCCCAGCAGCCCAGCAAGTGGGTCAGGAGACCCTCCTCCTCCTCGTCCTGCAGCATCGCCAGCCAGGAGGAGCCTGCAGTGAAGCCAAGTGGGTCTTCTCAAGGCAGAAGTGTCTTAGCAAAAGCCACTGCTCTGTGGCAACACATGGAAATGGCCAACTGTGAGGACACGGCCACCCACAGGGACCTCAGGCCTTGTTCTCTGGGGTTCTCTGCAGGTCCCACACATCCCTGGACATGGCCTGGCGTCTGCCCCATGCCATCAGCTGGAAGAGCAGAAGGGGGTTCAAAGCAGTGTATCTGTGTGTGCACCTGAGGTTTGGACTGCTTCTGTGTTTGGGAGTCTCCACTCATTCACTGGGAGCCCCATGGGATGGGCGGGACCCTCACTTCCAGCCCATACCAGGAGCTGGGTATGCTCAGCCCATCTTTTCAGTGTGACCCACAGTGTCTCACAAGGGGTCTGTGAAACCCACATCAGCCAAACCCAAAGAGTTTCCCAGAAAAACCCAAGGGCTGTGCCTGAGGGCACTCAGCAGCACCTGGTCAAGGCACCCGAGGGCACACCGGGCCCCTTCCATCCCACTTCACACACCACAGCACACCTGGGGCACACCTGTCTGTAGTCACCTGGCTCCTGGTGTGGTGAAAAGGGGGTCTGGCTCCCTCACTGCCCCCACATCTCACTTCTGGAAGAGGCTGCTGGTTCTAGATATGTGTCCCAGACACAGTATAGCCATTTCAGGGGCTGCATTTGCCTTCTCCTGTTTTAAGGGCAGGCAGCTCTTGTAGAAGGAGGGAACAGAAATGAGCATTGTGGGATGATGGCATCAGGAGGACACAGGCCACTGGGAGCAGCCTCAGATCCACTCCCTGCAGCTCAGGGATCTTCCAAATCCATCCTCTCCATGACGAACCCTCCGGTGCCAGCCAGCACAGCAGGGAGCCCTGTGGTCAGAGCTCAGGCCCTGGGCAAAGCTTTGGTTCTGCTGACGTTACTGCAGCTGTTTGTCATTCATTCTCATGAGATAATAAATGAGCCCCGTTGCTGACCAGTGGCTGCTTTCTGTCCTCTTGCATGTGAGGAGCACCTTGGTGGTCCTCTTGGCAGCTGCCTCTCCCAGCCCAGCTGGGCTGCTGTGCCTTGGGTGTTGTCAGGGTGCATTGCCTGAGTGAGGGCTGGGAAATGGCATCGTGTCCACATGAGCTGGCACCGTCCTCCCCATGCCTCTTCTCCAGAGGGAAGTGCCAATCCACCCACAGTTATGCCACAATATTGCACCAGCAGGGTCCCTCTCCAGATCCTGTGAACCAGAGCCACCTGCTCTACCCCATGATCTGCTGCCTGGGGGATTGAGTTCATGAGCAGGACAGAGTCTGCTGCATAAAAGTTTAAGGATGTCATATAACAGGGTCTCCCAGACTCCCCAGACAGAGCCTGGCTCTGCTTCCCTCCTCTCCACGTGAGCCATGTAGTCTTAACTTGAGAAGAAAAACTTGAGAGATCAACAGGAAATCAGAGGAAATGGATCCAAGGATTAGGGAAGAGAGTGGGAACCCCAAATTCAGTGACAAAATGCAAAGCTCTGCTCTGGTCTTTAGGTGGGGACTGTGAAAAACATGGCTTGTTGTGAGATTTGGATCCTGATCCAGATTTCTAATATCCTACAGATGCTCAAAATCCATTCTCACTTTGCACTCATTGAAAACACCGAGCCATTTTCTTCCACGTTCCTAGGGCTGCTCACGTGCACAGGACCAGGAAAGTCTTATCCTAGATCAATTTCCAGAAACAAGATGCTCCCTCAGAAGTAAGATCGACCTGTTGGAGCAAGTCCAGTTGATTATAGAGATGGGCACCTCTTCTACAGGGCAAGGCTGAGAGAACCAGACTGTTCAGACTGGAGAAGAGAAGGCTCTGGGGTGACCCAGTTGGGGCCCTTCAGTACCTGAAGGGAGTCCACTAGAAGCATTAAGAGAGACTATTTGCAAGGGCCTGGAGTGACAGGACAAGGGGGAATGGCTTCCCACTGCCAGAGAATAGGTTTGATTAGATTTTGGGGGAAAATTCTTCCCTGTGAGGGTGGGCAGGCTCTGGCACAGGTTGCCCAGAGAAGCTGTGGCTGCCCCTGGATCCCTGGAAGTGTCCAAGGCCAGGGTGGACAGGGCTTGGAGCACCCTGGGCTAGTGGAAGGTGTCCCTGCCCATGGCAGGGGATTGGAATGAGGTGATCTCTAAGGTCCTTTCCAACCCAGGCCATTCTGCAATTCTCTGATCCCCCCAGAATAACCCCAAATTCCCCAGCACAAATCCTAACTCCATAAGGAAATCTCCAATCAGAAGACAGCCTAAAATAAACCCCACTGTCATCGGCACAATGAGCATCATTACAAGCCACAGACTAATTGCAACACTCTCTTGCCTGAAATCCCCTGCACTGCTCCGCTGCTGGGAGAGCAGGCACTGAGGTACCCAAGCACACAGGGCAGAAGCTGTCCCCAAAGGAGGGGCACATGAGCTCTGCAAGGACACTGGACCACTGGGGAAAAGCCCCACAACATCATGGCAGCAGAAGCTGGGCAGTACTGGGACAAGAGGAGCAGGATGCTGCATGGCCAGTGCAGCAGAAATGGAGTCACCAGTTGCCCCAGGTGGGACAGAGGGTTCCCAAACTGCCAGGTGCTCTGCACAGTTCCTGTGCACATCAGGCTGGAGGGACTGGTGTAGAGCCAACAGCTTCCTCTTGGGATTGCACACATTACAGCCCTCATCCCAAGTGTCCCTGTACACTGTGGGTGTCTCAGGTGGTGGCCACCGAGGGCAGACCGATGGCAAACAGCATTCCAAACACTCTTCATGGCACTGAACGCAGAGGAACAGGTGAGTCTGAGCCCGAGGCTGGCAGGAGTCTGGCACAGCCAGATTTCCAGGGCTCCTGCTCATCACCTCTGGGCTGGCTGAAGAGGAGGGAGAGAGCCCAAACTAGGCAGAGCCTGAGATAACAACAGGGTTGATGCAGTCATAAGTGATTTCCCCAGGAAGCTGTGGAAAAGCCCTTTGTGGGTCTGGGTAAAAGCCCTCTGGAGTGTGCAGGCTCCCGTTGTCAATGTGACATTTCCCATGCCCTCTTCTCCCAAAGTGATGGCCAGCAGCCCTGCAGCTCCTGTCTGAGCCAGAGCTCAGCCCAGTCCAGCTAAGCTGAGCTCTGCAGCACCTCACTCCACCTCCCAGGGCCACCACAGCAGGCGTTACCTATAGATGTGCTGACCATTAACCCAGCCCACCCATAGTCCCCACTCCACCCTGTCTTCTGCCTCACTGGTGTCCCCTGTGAGCCAAGGACACCTCTGGGGAAGGAGGGACTGAGAGAGCACCAGGCCACCCCAAAGGGCCCAGAGCCCCCAAAAGCAGACACATCATAAAGCACAGAAGCTCTTCCTCACTGTTCAGTGTGGAACCCCTTCCCATCAAGCGTCCATCAGCTGCCTCCAGGGAAGATCAGTCACCCCAGAAATCCAGTGCCCATCTCCTGGCAACCCAGGAACTGTCAGCCTCAAAGAGAACAAAGGTACTGGGAGCACTGGATGATGCACCAGCTCTTCCTCTGCTCCCCAGAGCCAGCTCCCATGGGGCACAGAGCCCTTCCTCTCTGCACAGGCCAGTCCCCTGATTAACTGGGCACAAGCTTGTTGGGGAGCAGAGTGAGACCTGTTCCACCCCAGGAGCCCCTTGGAAACCACTTGGCGCAAACACACCCCAAAGCCCCTCTGAGCTGTGTTCCTGGCATGGTTGTTGAGGGGAGCATAAACACAGAGCGTGTTCTGTGCTCACAAAAGAGGTGCCTGAGAAACAGTGAAAGTTTATGGATGTGCAGAGGTGCAGGAAACAGAAACCAGCATCCTCCCATGGCCGCTGCAGGCCATAAATCCAGAGTACAAACTCTCTGGCAAACGCTCATTAAAGTGCCTTTCACCACATCTCTAACAGTGTACACATGGCTTTCCACCCTACCAAACACTAAATTCAATAATTATTACAAAATAAAAATATAAAAGCAATGCTCCTCCACTCCGTCTCCCTTCTTGGCAGCTGGTTTGGCCCTTACTGGTGCCAGGCTGCCCACCTTGGGGCAGGTGGTGGGTGCCAGGGGTGACCCTGCTGCTCCAC
This sequence comes from Dendrocincla tyrannina, assembly GCA_035047865.1. Taxonomy (NCBI): domain Eukaryota; kingdom Metazoa; phylum Chordata; class Aves; order Passeriformes; family Dendrocolaptidae; genus Dendrocincla; species Dendrocincla tyrannina. Next base: position 956,345 of record JAWWMP010000077.1, on the reverse strand, counting down.
AGGCAGCACATCCAGCCTGGATTACCCTGTCCCACGGGCAAGCAGGAGCCAACTTAAGGTGTGTGACCCACTTCTGGTCACCAAAGGAGGTGTGAAACAACCTCAGCAGCCCCAGAACAGAGGGCAGTTCTTGCTGCCCCGTCCTCTGCCAGCAAGAACTCAGGAGGCTGCTCTTTTGCCTCCCGGGCTGAGCTGTAGCTGCCTGGATATCTCCATTCCATATGATCCTTCTCAAGGCCACCAGATGTTACCATGAGCCTCCCAAAAGCAACCAGATGTTCTTGAGGCATTGTGAGCCTTTTCATTGGAGACAGGGCTCCCTTGGATTCCAACCTTTGGAAGGGGGTGTGTGCCAATAAAGGAAAGAGAGAAGTTTATGAAGGGGCCCCTCCCTGTAGAAGGATTGCTCCTGGTTGGAATCGGTCTGGCTGCCAAAGAGCCCCAGGGAGCAGCCAGTGAGCTGCACGTCATGGTGGGACAGGCTGGCCTGGCTCCCTGGGCTGCATCGACACAGACGTGACCAGTGGGTCAGGGAGGAGATTCCCCCCCTCTGCTCTGCTCTTGTGAGATCCCTCCAGCAGTGCTGCCTCCAGTTCTCAGGCCACCAGCACAAGGCAGATGTGGACCCATTGGAATGAGCCCAGAGGAGGCCACTCAGCTGATCACGGGGCTGGAGCAGCTCTGCTATTGAAACAGGCTGAGGGCGCTGGGGGTGTTCAGCCTGGAGAAGAGAAGGCTCCAGGGACACCTGAGAGCCCCTTCCAGAGCCTAAAGGGGCTCCACGAGAGCTGGAGAGGGACTGGGGACAAGGGATGAAGGGACAGGACACAGGGAATGGCTTCCCACTGCCAGAGGGCAGGGATAGATGGGATATTGGGAAGGAATTCCTGCCTGGGAGGGTGGGCAGGTCCTGGCACAGGTTGGGCAGAGAAGCTGTGGCTGCCCCATCCCTGTCCAAGGCCAGGTTGGACAGGGCTTGGAGCACCCTGGGCTGGTGGAAGATGTCCCTGCCCATGGGTGGAACAAGATGAGCTTTAAAGCCCCTTCTGACCCAAATGATTCAGATTCTATGATTTTAAACAGAGCTGGGCTGGGAGTCCTGATGCAACAAGGCCAGAGTTTGTGAGCTGATGAGGACACACCGCAATAACCCGAGGGAGCAAGAGGCACAGGAGTGGTGGGACACGTCGAGAGGGAGGAGGAGGAGGCCACACTGCCTTGTGGGCTGCATTTTGGCTGGGGAGGCACATTGGAGGCAGAAGCCTTGGGGGTGGCTGGGTGACAGGCAGAGCTGCTCTGGAAGGCATTGTCAGGGCTGGGCACCTTTGAGGTTTCCCCTGCACGTCAGCGAGGCACTGCCAGGACACCCTGAAGGGCAGAGATGGCATGTTTGGGGAGGATGTTGGCCCTGAGGGAGCCGGAAGCATTGTCTACCAGGACAATGTGGAGGCAGCTTGTAGGCACACTCAGATGTCCATTTTTCACTCGTCCAGCCCTCCTGGCTGTAGATGTGCAGCTCCTCTGAAACCAAGCCAGTGGAACAAGCACCCTACGGTGTTGTTTTTTCAATCTCATTGTTTTTTCCCTAAATGTTGTGATTTCCCAAAGGCTGGGCCATGATGGGGAGTGCTGGGGATGGCAGCGCTGCCACAGCCACGGGAATGCAGATGGCAACGAGCAGACTGTGCATGGGGTGGCAATAGCTCATACCAACCTCCTTGGAGGCCAAAGGAACACACACATTTTGGGAAATATAAGCCCATCTTTGAGACTGGGGTGGACAACACATCGGGTCTGGCAGGTGACCTTAGCTACTACCACAGGGTTAATGCCTTGGCCCTGCTCTCCAGTGACACAAAACCACATTCACGTTTTCAGAAAGTCCCTTTCAAATACCTGCCAAGAACCATTCCTGTTCCAGACCTGAATGGGAACCTCCAGACTCTCATTCCCACAAAGTTTGCTGGTTTGAACTCCTGGAAGCAAAACTGGGGCACTTCATCGCAGCTTTTGGTCTGTGACTATTTTGTCAGCTGTAATTCCTGCTGGGATCTTCTCCCTGCCATCCAAACCCAAACTTTCTCCATATGGGCACTGTGCTCCCAGCCCTGAATCTCCACACACCTCTTCCTCCCATCACAGACCCCAGGAAAGGGGTGCTGGGTGGTGGAGTCCAGAGCAGGAGCATCAAGAGGACCAAACTGACTGGCTTTTGTTCCCCAAGACACTGTGATCTTTGATCTCCACTGCCCATGGTGGAGGTTTCCCTTGTACCTGCTGCATTCCATGGTCTCTCTCAGAGTTTCAGGGTGGGACAGTCAAAGGTGTGCAGACCAGCACAGGAAAAGGTGAGATCTGATGGATCAGAAAATCATGGAATGTGCTGAGTTGGAAGGGACCCACAAGGACTCTGACCCTCAGCCCTGCACAGGACCATCCCCGAGAGCCACCCCATGTGCCTGAGAGCATCATCCACATGCTTCTTGAACCCTGTTAGCCTTGGTGGGACCCCAGACAGAGCAGAGAGCCAGGGCAGAGCATGGAGCACCCACCTCGTGGCATCCTGTGCCAGGTGAAGGCCATGCTGCCTCCTGCAGCCAAGGGCTGGCTGTCCTCACCCAGAGCCTTCAGGTACGAGCAAGGTGACTGGGGATTCCAGGAATAAAGCCACAGATCCACCTGAAACCTGCCTTGCTTCCAGCTGGATGCTTCCCATACCCAGAGGAGGGAGAGAGGCACCACTTTGAAAGGTGATAGGCAGGAAGATGGTGCAGAGGAGGCAGAACTGCAAGGGGCTGAAGAGTGAACAGTTTGTTCTGATTCCTCTGGCCATGATGCTCTCCTCTTATTTTGGGAAGTATTCTGTTGGGAAGCAGAAGTATTCTGGGAAATATCCTGCTCAGAGATCCCTTAAACCCTGCATGAAAGTGAAGTATGTGCAAAATCTCTCCAGCTGTGTTCCCAGGTACAAAGCAAACTTCAGATCTTGTGTCTTCAGGTGTATCAAGTATGTCATGGTACACACAACAGTCAAGCTGATCCTTGGGAAAAAAATCATGGGGGAAAAAAATCACAGGGAAAAAAAATCACAGGAAAAGCTGAGTGAAAAGCCAGCCTGGAAAACAGAAAATAGAAAGAAGCTCCAGCTTCCTGAATGCCTCAAAACTGGAGTAGCTTCCCACTGAAACACTGGTCAGTGATAAACAGAGGAATCTTTCAGCCCCTGTCAGACACACACACATGCACAGAGTTCCTGCATCCTTCCAACATCAGTGCTGGAAGAGCCTGTCCCCGTGGCTCGGAGCTCCCCTGCCCTCGCGTGGTTCATGGGCACTGCTGCAGCTCTGATCCCACTGAGCTGCATCCCAGAGCATGGCAAGATGAGGATGCTGTGCTCACTGAGGCTCATGGACCATTCCCAAAGGATCCCACGGGTCTGATGCAGCAAACACCCAAATCACCCCCCACAGACACGGGGCATCTTGAAGGTGAGTTTATCCTCAAGGCTTTTTAAAGTGTTTCTCAGATCACCCTTTGAGAACCTCTTACACTATTCCTGAAGACATCCCCCGAGTCCAGAGCCATGAGAGTAGATTTTAAATTGACTCTAAGTCCTCACCTAAAGGACAGAATCAATAAGGATTTGGAAAACTATGCCAAGTCTCAGCCCAGGAATCATTCTGTGACTCCTCTGGGAGCTGGAAAAAAATCCTGAACTACAGACCCAGCACACCAGAAACCCCAGCCAAAGGCAGTTATGAAGATATATAGATCTAAGGCCTCAACAAAGCAATTTATCAAAAGCCTCAGTGATCCCATCTAAGGGACATTTAGAAAATGCCCTGAGGGCGTCACTGATGAAACAATTGTGAAAATCATCAAGGCAGTTGTAAAGCTGCCCCAGAGTCAAACCGTATGGATTTACTGGGAACATCTTGGCGATTCTAAAACTGCCCCAAATAACACCACATAGAAGCCATTTTGGAAGGGATCTGTAATGTCAAAGCATAGCAATAAACACCCCATTAAAAGGACCATAAAAAAGAAAAACCAACCAAAAAATCCCACAAAGCATCCAGTATTAAAAATCTTTTGTGTGATTTTTGGAAGTATTTTCATGGGGGCCTTTTGAAGGGATTTGTACAATGATCTCTTCATTTTTTATGATTCCACTTACAATGGCTCCCCTGTGGGAATTTGGGATTACTCTTGATAGCTCCTTGGCAGTATTTTTGGTCTCCTCGGTGTGTTTTCACAATAGCTCCATAATGGAGGTGGGGTATTTTTACAAGAGGCATTTCTTGGATTTTTTGGAGACAGTTTATATAATAGTTATGTAATGGTGTCTTGGGGGAGGATCAGAGATGTGATTCAAAGTGTCTGAGCGATGTTGGATTTGAAAGTGTTTTGCCTGTTAAGTCTCATTCATCGGACCCATTTGATGCCATGAAGAACAAAGAGGAGACAGTGATAATCACAGGGTTCCCCCTCTGGCTCCAGCTGCAGGGAAGGATCCAAAGCCACACCACAGAGAGCTGAAGGTGACACCACCCCGCAGTCCCTGGGTGGAACAAACTGAATCTGCCACGAATATTTCCATCCACGACTGCAACAATTCCAAAGGGATCACCTGGGATGGGGACCTGGGATGGTCCATTGGTGATCCAGGCCAATACTGACTCCCTTACAGGCTGAAAGGGCAGCAAAGGAGGGTGAGTGGGGTGGCCCTGGAAGAAACACAGCCATGATGGGTCAGGATGCAGCTGATGACAACCCAGTAAAGCAGCCAAGACTCTCCAGCTGATGCATCTTGTTGCTAAACTGACCCTTCAGCCAGTCTTGCATGGCTGCTCCTTCTAAAAGAAGTGTCCCTGACATGAGCCCTGCCCAGAGTGGTTGTTTCTCTGCCCAGAGAAGGCAAAGCTGTGAGATGGCAGTGTGGGGACACCTGCTCAGGCAGGGGGTGTTCTGACTCCCTCCCTGGGCTCAGGCAGTGACCATCACCTCCAACAGCATTCCTGCCCCAGACTGAGTCCTGCTGTGCCTCCTTCCACTGTGGGATGGAACCACATTCCCACTAACAGCATGGCATATTCATTTTCCCAGCCCCTGCTCTACAAATATTTGCTTATTCTGGAGGAGCATTGCTGCTGTGAATGTGTTTGTGCATTATTTCTGAGCCATATGATGCACCTTGTTCTTGTTTACACCATTAAAACATTGATAGTTTTAATTTCTTTATTTTAATTCCTTTTGTTTACTTTAAAATACTTTTTTGAAAGGAAAAACATACATGAAGAACATTAATGTGGAGAGCAACATGATATATCTGTCACCATTCAAGGACCTATTTAATAAACATACAGTACGTTGTGCTGTGTTTTTCATCCTTTGAGATATAAGAATTAATTTCAATATGCAATTTTTACTGTGGCTACTTTAATTTTCCCCAGATGTCAAAGAACAGTCTGAAAAAAAATCATAGAGTGTCCTGAGCTGGAAGGGACCCACAAAGACCATCAACTCCTGTCCCTGCACAGGACCAGGACACCCCAACAATCCCACCATGTGCCTGAGAGTGTTGTCCAAACAGAAACCACTGCCCTGGGGAGCCTGGTCAGTGCCCCCCACCCTCTGGGGGAAGAACCTTTTCCAATATCCAGCCTAAATGCCCCTGACACAGCTCCAGCCACTCCCTGGGGTCCTGTCACTGCTCACAGAGAGCAGAGATCGGTGCTGTCCCCTCACT
>JAWWMP010000077.1:907853-944073 GCA_035047865.1 Dendrocincla tyrannina | reverse complement strand
GTTGTTAGCTACTCTATGTGTGAGAAACTACCTAGAAGTATAAAAATCTACAAATTCATGAAAACCCTAAGGCATCAATGCAATGTCTGGCCTGTCACACAGCAGGTCAGATGAGGTAATTTGCTGTTCCTTCCTGATTCTGGAAGCCACAAAGTTTGTTCACTGAGTCAACAGGCTTGAAAGGCCTCTTCCCTAGATGACCCCAAGGTTCACCATTCCCTCCTGCAAGTGTATCTCCATCATAGACATGGCTCAGTCCCAGCAGACATCCCTTGCCATCAAGTGCCTCTGCAGGAATAGCTTTCTCTGCTTTTATTTTCTCTACTTCTGTATCACCTCCTGTGGCAGATTGGAAGCCCAGGGATCATGCTTTGACTATGCTTTCTGCTTCCCAAGTCTCTGCCCAACTGGCTGTACCAGCTTCAGGCTCATTCTGGGCTTTCATCTGCTTGCTGTGGTGCTCACTGCTTCACAGGTCAGGTTGGTTTTGCAGCGTGGGGCAGGGAGATCATCCTCTGTTGAGGTCCAGCCTGCTGCTGAGCTGGCAGCAGCGTGCAGGGTGAATCACAGAACTGCTGCTTGGTGAAACATAAAAATTTGGTGGATTCACAGAATTTGCAGTTCCCAAAGACTGACTGTTGAGAGGATAACATTCTTTGGAAAAGATAATTATTCCAAAATTAATCATAGAGGCGATAAAATAGTCAGGGGACAAAGTCTGGGTTGTGTAAGTGCCATCAGGGCTCATATTGTCATTTTAGTTTTAAATATCTAAATATAGCTAAACCCACATTTAACCTGTAACTCTGAACTCCCTGGCCTATAGTCGTTCCTTTTTGGAACCTTCACCAGAAGCTTGCAGAATGGATTAGGATTGACCAGTTTGGAAAGCTTTTTATTTTATTTAGTTTTAGAGCAGGGTGGTGATGATGTGCAGGTGTTAGAAAGGAGAGTCACTTGTGGATAGAATTGCCTTGTTAAGGTTCAGGGCTGGACATGTTGCAGTGATCTCAGACCTGCAGGTGGTTACCAAAAGCTTGGGCAGAAGGATTTGCTTCTGGTAGTGGGCACAGAGATGCCAAATTTCCAGGCCACAGGGACACTTGGCAGGACCCCCAAGATGAGGAAGAAACTAAGAAAGCCAACTTGGCACCTGGGCTGAAATCAGCCCGAGTGGGTAGGAGGTAATTTCAGCAGGGGCAGATCCTGACTACCAACCCGTGGAACACCAGCCCCCTCCACCCCCCAAAGGAAGAGAAAGACTGAGCATAGGACTAATTAGCATAAGAAGCAAGGGAATCATTAACCAATAGAAGTTAAAATGCTAATTAATAAGAGAACTAGGTAACATAATTACCTTTTTTGCTAAGATGTAGAAATAGTGAACAGTTGTGCCAGGGGTGTGCTGGCACTGGGGATGGGCCACCCAGACCCCCTTTGTACACAGAACTGAAATAAATCAAATACCTCAACTCAGGGTGTGGTTTTACAGTGCAGTGTGACTGTCCTGATCTATAACAAACTTTGTCTTACTCATCCTGTAAGTGAATTCTGATGGGGAATTCCCTCCTTCCTCTTACTCTCTCAGCACAAAAAGAGAAAGGACAAACGTCTCTGACAGATCTCATTTTCCAACCTGCTGAGTGTTGTGGAATTTCTGATCACATTACTAAAAAGTAAAGCTGTGTCTCCCTTCTAATTTGCAGCTCTCGGAGAAAGATAAACCCTGTGTGGATATCCAGGGCCTGACAGCCTCCACCATGGAAATCCTGCTGGACTTTGTATATACAGAAACTGTGCATGTGACAGTAGAAAATGTCCAAGAACTGCTCCCAGCAGCATGTCTGCTTCAGCTGAAAGGTAATTCAAGGAGCAGCACAGATTGCACCATTGCTGCTCTCTAGAGATTTGGTTTGTTTGACCCGCTGTGAATGGAAGTTGGGGGAGGAATTATATTTATTATGTCCAACTTCTGTTTTCTTGTGTTCTGTGGTCTCATTGGTAGAGGAACTGACTTGGGTTCAAAAAAAAAAAAAGGTTATTGTCCCATGCTTTGGGCTACTGTATTTCTGCAGGACTATTCCCAAGAGGAATTGTGGGCTGGATAGCACAACAATGTTACAGCTCAGTCAAATTATTACAATAAACAAATCCTAGATGTCATTTGACCTGCCATCACAGTATGTCTGGGTCAGTAACAGACTGGTTGGTGTCATTGCACGTGCACCTGTGGAGCTATCCCAGGCAATTATCCCAAATCCCCACCAACTAACCCAAAAGTTACCATAGAAAACCTAGAAATCTGGTAGTTATATCCACTAGCAGATACATTCATGGATTACAATCCATGGAGCTGAGCACAACTCACACTGGAGTCTTTGCCTAGTATCAGATTGAGGTTATTTTGTCATCTAAATAGAACAGCCAGAGCTCAAACCAGCCCAAACACATGGTCTGGCAGGTTTGAGTATCTTCATGTGCCCCAAAGCAGTACCTGCATGTGTGTGTTTCTGCAGTGTTTCTACTTGTTATTTGAGTTGGGTTTTCATTATGGGTTAGAAGTTGCTTTCTTGAAGCCCTTTCCAAAGCAGTGGATTGATAGTAAGCCTGCAGTGCTCATTCACCCCTCCAATTTTCCATAGGTGTGAAACAAGCTTGCTGTGAGTTTCTAGAAAGCCAGCTGGATCCATCAAATTGTTTGGGCATTCGGGATTTTGCTGAGACACACAATTGTGTGGATCTAATGCAAGCTGCAGAGGTCTTCAGCCAGAAACATTTTCCAGAGGTGGTTCAGCATGAAGAGTTTATCCTCTTAAATCAAGAAGAGGTTGAAAAGCTCATCAAGTGTGATGAAATTCAGGTAAAACCTGAAAAGTACCATTACTGTGCAAAGCATTGAAATAAAACATTGAAACCAGTCAGTAATTAGACCATAGTCCTGGGGTGGACTTCTCACACAGTTCCTAATTTGAAATTGAAATTTCAAGAAGCTTCTAATTTCTTTTGCTAATTTGAAATCTGAATTTGATCAATAACATGTAGTTCCCCTCTAAGAATTTGTTGTCACACAAGTGTTTCTTGCAAGTCAATCACAGGCAGTTTCTTCTGCAGAGTTTTTCATACTTTTTTCCCTCCTTCCCTTGGAGAAGACAAGTTGTCTCAATGGCTACATTTGAGAAATACCCCCAAGCTTTAACTCCTGTTTGCCCTCTGCTCAGCAGCACAAGGAATGCATGTGCCATCCCTGGGATGGTGCAGGGTGGGCTGACTGCAGAGAGTTACAGGCAGATTTACTTCCCTTAAAGGTGGGTTTCTGGAGGATTTTCTGTTTGACTGGAACATGTCAAATACATTTTTCCAACTTTTCTGTGAATAAGGTGAACATTCCCTGGTCATGAGGACAGGCCATGGTTATTTATTGGGGTGGATTTTGTCAAGAGCTGATGTTCACTGTAGTTGAAGGGCTTGAAGTAATCACTACTCAGAGTTCAGAGGAACAGGAACTCTTGGAAGCAAACCAATGTAGGGATTACCTTTGGTGGGATTCCTGAAAAGCCAATACAGAGGTAGCCAGAGGAGAATTGTTGATGTATGCCTTGAAAATGCCTTTCAGCCACACTGGCATCCTCTGGCAGCTGGAGAAAGAGCATGTGAGACAGCAGTGACCAACCCAGCTCTGGCCAGGATCAGCAGCAGGATCAGCAGAGAAGGCTCAGTGTGTTTGGTGTTTGACAAGCTTAATGCTCTGAGGGGCTGAGCTGGGGTGGATTGTGGTGATACTGACAGGGAGAGAGCAGGAAATAGTGAGGAACTTGAGATGAACCAGCCTGGCAGAGTAACATTCCTTGCAGATTGGAAGGGCTGATTCAGGCCTTGCAGGAGGCAGTGAGGTGTGCATGCACTGTCATACCTTAAGAAGATGTGACCAGCAGGTGTGGGAGGAGATTCTCCCCCTTTTCTCTGTCCTTGTGCAACCTCAGCTGGAGCACTGTGTCCAGGTCTGGGGTCCTCAGCACAAGAAAGACATGGACCTGGTTAGAGCAGGTCCAAGAGGGCCATGAAGATGCTCTGAGAGCTGGAGCTGCTCTGCTTTGGAGACAGGCTGGAGAGCTGGGAGGGTTCAGCCTGGAGAAGAGGCTCCAGGGGGACCTTAGAGCCCTTACAGTACCTAAAGGGGCTTGAAAAAAAGAGGAAGAACGACTTTTTACATGGGCTGATAGTGACAGGACATGGGGTAATGGCTATAAAGAGGAGAAATTTAGATTAGGTTAGATGGTGGGAAGAAATTCTGCCCTGGGAGTGTCCAAGGCCAGGCTGGATGGGGCTTGGAGAAACCTGGGAGAGTGGGAGGTGTCCCTGCCCATGGAATGGGATGAGCTTTAAGGTCCCTTCCAAACCCAAACCGTTCTGGGATAAGGAGCAAATCTCTCAGTTCTCTCTCTTGCTGTGCCAGCAGAGGTGCTGTTGGAATCACCAGAGTGTGCTGAGGGAGCACCCTCAGAAAATCCCTGGGTTGTTCCACAAATACAATGGCAGGTCCTCACTGTGATGCTCCATTTATTGTTACTCATCCTTTATCAAAAAATAATTATTTAATGAATAAAAAAGCTGTTAAATATATCTGAGGACATTCAGTTCAGGAGGGAATAAATCAGTGCAGGATTATTGCATTTAAGGAGGAGGTGGGGAAATTGGAAACAATACAGTGCTCTGCTCTCCTTTTGTGAGCTCTAATTGTCCTTTCCCTGTGTTTTCCAATAGAAAGAGGCCAAATTACACTGTTCCAAATTACACTGTAACAAATATAAATCAGTGGCTTGGAAGAATGGCCTTACATAATTAACCTCTGTGGCTCCCTGCTTCAGAACATTCTGCCTGACAGCTCCAAACTGGACTTCAAAGGGGACTAGGCATAGACTGGTGGGAAGGCTCAGTCCTCTCATCACAGGCTCTCCTTTTATCTTCATATTTAGTCTCAGTTAACAGAGTTTGTGGTAATAAATTCGTGTCTGATTTGCTTTTATGTTGGATGGTCTGATAGATGTGCAAAAAGCAAACCAAGCCTAAATAATATATTATAGATTTTTACAATTCTTTTGCTTTTGGTGCTCACAGATATCCACAGCACCTGAGATTCTCTAACAGTAGAAGTAAACAGTAACCTTGATGCCCTGGGGTTCTCCACTCTGAAATCCAATTGCTTGTAGTTTCTTAAACATGGATTAAAATTAAAGTCACTTAACTGTACCTGGTCTGGCTGGGGTGTTCAAGGGGCTGCTGGGATCTAAGCCAGACACTGCTCTGTGCAAAGAAAACGTGACTCTGATCATCTCTGTGACGACACCACAGCTCCTGCTCCACAGAGAATTTGGGAGCTGCCCTGTGAGTTCCTGCAGCTCAGTGAGTGGCAGCTCCAGGCTCTGCCATTCTGCTCACTGCTCTGGCACTTGCACTGCCCATTGTTGATCTCAGTCGTAGGGAAAAAAACAAATAGAGGTTCAAGGAGAAGGAAGTGAGGGAATTTCCAACCTGTAACTCCAGCTCCTGGGGGTGTCCCACTCCCTTGGTCGTTGTGAAGCAGCCTCAGCAGCCTGGACACTCTCTGTGCCATGGCAGCAGCTCCAGTGTTAGGCTGCAGTGTGATGAGGACATGCCCCTCCCTGCAGGTGGACTCGGAGGAGCCGGTGTTCGAGGCGGTGATTAACTGGGTGAAGCACTCCAAGAAGGAGCGCGAGGCGTCGCTGCCCAAGCTGCTGCAGTACGTGCGGATGCCGCTGCTCACCCCGCGCTACATCACGGACGTCATCGACACCGAGGTACGGGCACAGCTGCCAGCAGGGCCTGCCAGCCACCCCCTGCCCTCTGCCCCTCCTCGCGCTGTTTGATGCCCCTGTCACACTGAGCAGTCGTTTGCTGTGCCAGCAGTCACGGCATCTCACTGTGGAGCCTGAGGGTGTCCCGTCCAGAGCCATTAGTCAGCTGTCTCTGCTGATACACGCAGCACCTTTCTGGTGTCATCCCTTACAGTCTCCAACAGGTGCTTTCTGCCTTCATTCCTAAGTGCTGGAAGGTCCCCTTCCCCAGGCTGAAGGTTGCTGGGATTGGTCTCAGGGAGGACACAGCTCCTCAGAAGGTGTCTGAGGTGCCCATGGCCAGCATGTAGCTCTGAGTGAGAAGGGCAGCAGCTGCGTGGGTCCAGGACCTTGATCTCAGGGAGGACACAGCTCCTCAGAAGGTGTCAGAGGTGCAGATGGCCAGCATGTAGCTCTGAGTGAGAAGGACAGCAGCTGTGTGGGTTCAGGACCTTGATCTCAGGGAGGACACAGCTCCTCAGAAGGTGTCTGAAGTGCCCATGGCCAGCATGTAGCTCTGAGTGAGAAGGACAGCAGCTGTGTGGGTTCAGGACCTTGATCTCAGGGAGGACATGGCTCCTCAGAAGGTGTCTGAAGTGCCCATGGCCAGCATGTAGCTCTGAGTGAGAAGGACAGCAGCTGTGTGGGTCGAGGGCCAACACAGCCAAGCACCATGGCTAACACTGCTGCTTTGCATGCTGGGGTGCTGCAGTGGCTACCCAAAATGGGGATGATGGTAAGAGAGAATTAAGCTTTTCAGTGGAAGTTTAATTGCAGACGGGAAGTGATGCTGACCCCAGGCAAGGTTTGAAAAGAAGGCACGAGGAAGTTCAAACCAGCCTTCAGGTTAGACTGAAGTGACTACTTCAGGTGATGGGAGGTACTCAGGGGTTGCTGGCCCTTGTCACCCAACAGATGCTGGATGGTGAATGATGGACATTTCTCTACTTCAAGAAAAGACTGGTTTAACAACAGTCATCTCAGAAGGGGTGGATCATGGATGTTCTTAAATCAGGGCAGCTAATGGGCAGTTGGGCTGTGTCAGAGCTAAAGAGTATTCAGTCAGATTGTGATGGTCCACTTCAAACTGAAATTGAAATTTGATTGGTACCAAAACCAATAGATCTGTTCCAAATCCAGCCTGGGACAGAGTGTGCAGGCCCTCAGCTCCCTGAGGTTAAAGGCACAGAGTGGCCTCTGCAGTCTGGCAGTGCTACAGGCTGGTGGGGTATCCTCAGCCTGGGGCAGCATGGAGAGTGGAGTGTTGGGCCCTTGTGGGCTCTGAACATTCTGGCTGCCTCACACAAACACCAAGAACCTGTAAAAATAAATCTGAGCTTATGGAGGCAGCATATACACCAAACAGCCAAGGGCAACTGAGCTCTGAGTGTTCAGGGGAGGCTGGTCCAGGCCCTCCACCAGGGAGGGGAATTACGAGGCATTATGCAAGCAGATGAGGCTGTCCTGGGGTGAAGTGCCCCCCACTCTTCAACAAGACCTCACTGCTGCTGCTGCCTGCCCACAGCTCCCTGTCCCCTGTGCACAGGGCTTGGGACAGGAGATAGCTAAACTGCTTCATCATGCTGTGCTCCCATCTCCTCTGATGGCAGGTGCACGCCAAGCCATGTGGGGCACATTGAGCCAAACTGGCTTCAAGTGTGGTTTCACTGACAGTTCCACTTCTCAGACATACTTCTGCTGGCTTAAATGTAGCAGAAGTGGCTTTTCCTGAGTTTTCCAATGCAGTCATTTTCCTTATGGAACCTGCAATGCCAGACTGTGAGAATAGAGCCATATCTTCTCAGCTGCAGTCTGGTCTTCAGTTGCCTTTGCATTTCCCTGCATGCAGTGTTTGCACTAGGACACTGCAGCCTGCACACAAGTCCTTTTCGTGCTGTCTGAGCTGACAAGAGTTGGCTTTAGGACAGTTCTTCTGAGGTTTCTTAAAATACATTGCATGTACCAGTGACTCATGTTTCTCCCCAGCCTTTTATACGCTGCAGCCTCCAGTGCAGAGACCTTGTAGATGAAGCCAAGAAATTCCACCTTCGGCCCGAGCTCCGGAGCCAGATGCAAGGACCCAGGACCCGAGCACGTCTAGGTGAGCAGCAGAGGAAAGGACACTGAGGTATCATGTCAGGCACCTTGTGTAGTGCCTTGTAATCATGCTGATGGGCTTCACAGCAGTAATTTGTCATCCCAGAGGTGGTTTTTTTCAGAGCATGATTGCTTAGTGCCAGTGCAGGGACTAGTTGGTTGCCTAGCAGGGTCAGGCCCCTGCTCTGACCATAAAACCAGTGTCCTGAGTTGCTGGTACCTGCTGATATGGTTGGCCCAGTATGCAGCTGTCCAAGAAGTGTGGGAAGAGTTTCTTGCTGTCTAAAAATGCAGGTATCAGTGTCCAGAGACATGTGAGGTGAGTGACAGCAGCCTTACAGTGCCAACAAGTTTCCACAGGGAACCAGAGAGGGGAAGGCACAAGGAGGGAGACGGAGAGGTCCCTCTTTCCCTTCAGAGGTGCTTTATTTTTTTCTCCACAGCCTTGTTAAGGTGAATAAATGATGATTTCTTCCTTTATTTCAGTAACTCCTACCAACAACAGTCACTGAATTGTTGGGAAAATGCTTGGCTTAGGTCTGTGAGAACTCAAGAGCAACATAAATGTAGGAATGACCTACAGGAGAAGGAAAAGTATGTACTGGTTTCTGTCAGTGTCTGTGCCATGCCCATACCCCAGTGCACTCACACTGGTGCCAGCAGGGACCACTCTGCCTGCAAGGAACCCTCCCTGGGTGCTCCCCAGTGCTGCTGTGGGTGTGGCGGAGAAGGATCCCAAAATCCTCTCATGGCCTGTTTTAGGGGACAGAAAGCAGTTTAACCACAAAAGGAGGAGGGTAAATTAGGTTTGTCAGAGGCACATCGATCAAACTTCTCTGGCCTCCAGGGAATGTTGTTCTGCTGCTCCAACACAGTCCAGGCCACAGCACATTTTTGTGGGAATTCCTGCACCAGTTTCAATGACCTGCACTTCAGCTCAGCCTGTCATTTCCATCAGCCTTCCAATGTCTGATGGGACCTACAAGGAAGCCAGAGAGGGACTCTTCATCAGGAGCTGTAGTGATAGGACAATGGGGAATGGCTTCACACTGAAAGAGGGGAAATTTCTGTTAGATATATGGAAGAAATCCTTCCCTGTGAGGGTGGGCAGGCCCTGGCACAGGGTGGGCAGAGAAGCTGTGGCTGCCCCATCATCCCTGGAAGTGTCCAAGGCCAGGTTGGATAAACTTGGGGCAACTTGGGCTGGTGGAGGGTGTCCCTGCCTGTGGCAAGAGGGTGGAACAAGATGAGCTTTGAGGTTCCTTCCAACCCAAACCATTCTGTGATTCTGTGATTTTAGAAAGACACATTTAATTTTGTTCCTAGTTGAAATGCTTCACCTCATAAAAAGGCATCACAAAACCATTTTATTGTTTAATTGCACCTTATTGGTGAGGTTCATCCTTTGGATTCAGCCCTACCTGTTTTAATGGACTCCATACCATCTAATATCAACAATGTGTCACTTATAAACTGCAATCAAGTCATGTATTAACTTTGCATAGGAGAAGCTGAAGCGATTGCACTTTTAGCTGTCTTACTGGACAGGAGGCATTCCAAGGTGTTGAAGCTTTTTTGTGAATGCTTCCCAGTTATTTTTTATATTATTCTTCATCTGAGGTGGCAGCTCTTTTGCTTTGTGACAGACAGAGCCTCGTTCAGTGTTTGCTTATTGGTGCTCCGTCCTTCTGCAATGAAAAGCTGGACAGTCCTAAACTCTAGGGATAAACTCCTGTTCCAGAAAGGGCCCAAGGGGCCCAGGGGATGCTCAGCTGTTCTAAACCTGAGACAGAAGCCTGATTCCAGTCAGTGGGTACAGGGGAGGTTAAAACCCTCCAGCTCACGCCTGTTATTTAACAGTCATGATGGAAATAAGAAAAACTCAGAGGCTATCTGAGAGAAAGCAGAGGGAAGGCAACTTCGAAATAAAATGCATAAGATTTAGGAGAAATTCCTGGGAAAATATTTAATTTTCCAAGCTTCAGACAGCTTGTGGTGGACAAAGTCCCCAAAATCAGGTCGGGGGGGAGGCCTTGTGTTGTGAGGAGGCTGCAGGGAAGCAACCATTTTCCTCCAGATTCTACGGGGTGATGAGAGGTTTGTGAAAAACAGTGGAAAGAATACAAAAGGAGATACAAAGGAGCCAACTTCAGCATGTAATTGAGCTGGCTTCTCAAAGTACCCCTGATGTCAGGAGGAACAGCCCTCCAGCAGCCAGCTCCTGACACCTCAATCACATGCCCTGAAGAGTTTCTCCTTCCTCTTCCCCACTGAGCACAGAGCCCAAGTGCCTGGAGCCAGGTTAGATCCCCGCTCCAGGGCCGTGACAAAAACAGGGATTTAGATGCAGCTTTGCACCAGGGAAGGCTCAGTGTTTCCTCAGGTTGTTCTCCTGAGGTGACCCTTTGGTTGTGAGGGGACTGACTTGGCCTTGCTCTCCCTCTGTGCCCCAGGAGCTAACGAAGTGCTGCTCGTGATCGGCGGCTTCGGCAGCCAGCAGTCCCCCATTGATGTGGTGGAGAAATATGACCCCAAGACCCAGGAGTGGAGTTTCCTGCCGGTAAGGGGCTGGTTGTGACCAGCACTGGGCTGACCAGGCAGTGAGCAAACACTGATCCTGCAGCATCAGCTGGCTAACAATCCTCCTTGGGCTGTCCTGTGCAATCCGCTGAGGATTTCTGGCAGAAATTCTGTAGAGATTTACATGGTGAGTGCTGAAACTGCTTCAGTTTGCAGAGTGACTGAGGGAGAGGGGGCTGTCATAGTCCTGATCAGCTGAGCCTGCAGAGACCCACATCTTGGTTGTGGGAGTGAGAACTATCGTGTTTCTTGGTGAAGGGGTGTTAAGCTTTAAGGTTAGTGATGGTAATTGGAATGTCAATAGGAACAGTGTAATCAGTGCAGCCTTCAGGCTGCTGCCTGATCCCACTGCTTGCAGTGTTTTGGAGCACAAAGGGAAGAGAGAATTCCTGCACTGAGGAGTATTTCAACCCAAATTAAAATTACCTTTATCTGTGTGAAATGGTGGAGGACTGGCTCTTATTTAATATCACAAATCAGGGCAGAAGCAGTACTACCTGGTGTCCCAAAATTCTGGTCTTTTTTGGAGGCTCAAAGCTTCATCAAACATTCCAAGTCTCCACATTTTCCCATTAGCAGTGTCTGCAGGAGCCAGTGGGAGGCACACAAAAGTCCAGGATGCATCAAAGATTCTGTAGGACCATAAGTGTTCCAGAGAGGAACCAAGAGGTCTGTCAGGCTGCTGAAATTGAAACTGGGACACTGTTGAAAAGGTCAACTAAGCACTAACTTGATTATCAAAAGAGTGGCCAAGTGAACAGGAAAGCAACCCCCCCTAATGCCCTAATGTTGTATAGTTGGTACTTCTCTGCTGTGGGTCTCTCTGCACCTGCACAGTCCATTTCAGAGGGTCTTCCTTAATTGAGTCTGGGGGTTTACTTCATCCTCTTCCTCCTCTCTTTCTCCTTCAAGTGCCCTTGAAGGGCCATCAGCCAGTCAGGAGGGACCAATTAATTGTAGTTTACACAGAAATTTCTCTCAAGGCTATAGACCACCTTTATCAGCCTGTTTTC
Organism: Dendrocincla tyrannina; assembly: GCA_035047865.1. Taxonomy (NCBI): domain Eukaryota; kingdom Metazoa; phylum Chordata; class Aves; order Passeriformes; family Dendrocolaptidae; genus Dendrocincla; species Dendrocincla tyrannina. The sequence goes on along the minus strand of JAWWMP010000077.1, from coordinate 932,531 downwards.
CCATAACTTGGCATGAGGAAACCCAGCTTCTCACAGGTGGCTGGGCCAAACACAGACCAAAAATACCCACATGGAATTCTACCTGAATGCAATAAGATAAATGGCATTTAGTGTGAAATGTGTGGGTGCAAAGAGACATGACCCTGAGAAGAAAAGCATGGCAGGGGAGGGCACACACACCCCCAGTCCACAGTGCTGCCTTCTCTGGTACTGTGGACCATTTCCCTAAGGGGCAGCAGAAGAAGGTGGCAGAGCAGCGTTGGTCTCCATGCCCCAGTGTTGTTCCCTGCCTTTGACCTTTCTGTTGCTTTGCTGTGCCAGAGCATCACCCGGAAGAGGCGATACGTGGCCACCGTGTCCCTCCACGACCGCATCTACGTGATCGGGGGCTACGACGGGCGCTCCCGGCTCAGCTCCGTGGAGTGCCTGGACTACACCTCGGATGAGGATGGCATCTGGTACTCCGTGGCTCCCATGAACGTACGGCGAGGGCTGGCAGGAGCCACGACCCTTGGAGGTACGTGCTGCTCACTGCCAGGGCAGAGCAGCCTGTTCAGCTCTCGCCCTGAGATGCCCCGAGCTGGGATGTGCAGAGTGGGCTGGCTCTGGGGGAGGAGGGGAGCCTGAGATTCTGCCTTCTCACCACGGGGATTCAGAAATGGAAAACTTGCCCACATATCCTGAGAGGAGCTCTGCCTCCGCTGCATTCCTACAGCATGTGTCTGTGCACTGAGGGAAGGGGGCTCTCTGAGGGATTGTGGAGGGGGAAGCTCTGAGGGTGGTGACAGTGTTGGGCAGCACTGAGCACAGGGCACCAAGTACAGCTGGAGAGACTGGAGCACATGCAGGGAAGGAGTGAAGGCTTTGGGGACATGCTGACATGAGGCTCATGATGGGCAGGGTTTGGGTTTGGGCACGCCAGTGTTTCAGTGGTTCTGCAGCATGAAAAAATAACTGGGTGTGCATGTTCTCCTTCATCCAACAGCCAGAAGCAGATTTAAGGGCCAGATGTGTTTTGAGTTTGTTTGTAGGGCTTGTGAGCCAGGCTGAGGAGCCTGGGTTCATCCTGCCTTCCCGTGTTTCAGCATCTGTTGTTCTGGGGTTTGCAGTCCATGTTAGTTTTGCTTCACGTCTGAGGGCCCTCGTGCTCCATGTGCATGTGTGACTGCTGAGTCGCTGGGTGCCACCTCTGTGTGTCATTGCAGACATGATCTATGTTTCGGGGGGGTTCGATGGAAGCCGCCGTCACACCAGTATGGAGCGCTACGACCCCAACATTGACCAGTGGAGCATGCTGGGGGACATGCAGACAGCACGGGAGGGAGCAGGGCTTGTGGTGGCCAATGGAGTGATCTACTGCCTTGGTAGGTACCTCAGGACCTCGGGGGGTTCTGGAAACCCTGACTTTTTACCAAAACATCATGCAGGTGCTGCCAGGGGAGCACCACCCTGTCACATCCAGGTTAGAAGAGGTTTAACCTCACTGCCCTGGGCACTCCCTGATGTGTCAGTGAATGCTACCTGTTCTGACTGTTCCCATCACAATGGCTGGGGCTGGGGCTGGAGCTGCTGTGTCACAGCAGGAAATGCTGCAAGGTGCACTTTGCACACAATTTACACACTGCACTGAGGGCTTGGTGAAGTGTGGAGGAAGAGCAGTGCCCCCCTGAGGCTTGCATAGCCTGGGCAGGGGCTAAATGCCCAGAGATGCAGCAGGTAGCCAAGGGACAGAGGGTTCACCTGCACCACACAAAGCAATGGTGGCTGTAGTGCTCCAGAATTGTATCATGAGCTGTGTGTTCTCCAGCTCCTTTCTGTAACACTCTTTTCAGTTTCAGAGCCCCACTCCAGCTGTGAATACAGTGAGTGCCAAAGGGCAAAGCACTCTGAAACTTGTTCTGTAGGTCACCTGCTGGGCCCTAAAAAAGGCATTGCACCCACATCTGTTGCAGTCCTGTTCCTGGGGAGTCAGTTTTCATACACAAGACACTGTTTCCATAGAACCACTGAATGGTTTCAGTTGGAAGGGACCTTAAAGCTCATCTTGTCCCAGCCCCCTGCTATGGGCAGGGATGCCTTCCCCTAGATCAGCTTGCTTCAAGCCCCCTCCAACCTGGCCTTGAACCTGGCCATAAACCAACCTAGTTTATGGGTTTCATTTCCCTCTCCCAAATTCCTCCTCCTCGTGCTGTTCCCCAGGGCAGATGGCAGTGTGCTGCTCCATTGCTGAAGCTGCACAGAGATTTTTTGGTATCTTGTGAAACAGCCCTTGGGACATCCCAGCCTACCCTGTTCAGGCCTGAGCCAGTGCAGCACTGGGAGCTGCACATCTGCACGTCAGCACATCTGCAGGGCAGTGCCAGCAGTGGCCTCAGCGTGCTCAGAGGCAGCTCAGGGCAGCACAGGGCTGGCCTGGTTGTGCTGGTTTGGGGAGATGATGGCTCTGGGCTGGCTGCAGGATCCTCTGTCCCACAGGGGTGATGGCAACACCACCTTTGCTCTGTGAACCAGCCATCTGACTGCTCTCTACACAGAAAATGTTCTTCAGAAGTCAGCCCCAGGGTTTGTTCCTGTGTTTTGTTCCAGGTGGCTATGATGGGCTGAACATCCTGAACTCTGTAGAGAGGTACGACCCCCACACTGGACACTGGACAAATGTCACCCCAATGGCCACCAAGCGCTCAGGTGAGAGCCCACAGTGCCTTGAGTCAGTGTGTTTCCTGCTGCACTGAGGGAGCAATCACTGCTGGTGTGTTCTGCTGCCCTAGAGGATGCTCTGGCCCCAGTGAGAAGGGATGATTTTAGGGCATGCTGAATTCCCAAGAGAAACTAATTTTCAAAGCCTGGTGTCTTCATCCTATGCTAAAGTGAGTATGAGGAATGTGGGGAGGGGGTTGTAGGTGACAGGGAAGAAGAGGAATCCCTGTGTGAGTTCCAAAACCGGAAACAGTACTTGGCTTGGAGAAGAACCCACAGGGCACAAACTGCAGACCATGGCACAGCTGCACAGGACATGGTGAAGGGAGGAGTGCCCTGTCAGGCTGCTCCTCCACCTCCACTCTGCTCTGGGACATGTGGGGCCTCAGCCTCTGGGGCAGCAGGAGCACTGGTGAGCAGCCCTGGCCCTGCACAGCCCTGTGTGCACAGGCAGGTTGCTCCGTGCCTCCACAGCTGGGTGGCTCCCAGTGTGGTAGTTCTGTGCTTACAGACCCTCTTTCAAATTCCATTTCTGAAGTTGCTTTTTCTCTGCTTCCTTCAATAACTGCTCCCACAGTCAGCCTGGGCAGCACTGCTCCGTGGGATCTCTGTGCAGTGTTCCTGGTTAGGGACAAGTGCTGGGTACTCACTAAAACTGGGCTCTGTTCCCAAAACATTTCAGCTTTCTTGTTCCTGCAGTGGCATTCACCAAAACCCTAAGCTTTAAATATTTATTCCTGTGACAGGGCTATTCCTGTTAAGTGTAGGTTTATCTGCCAGAATGGTTTTGATTTAGGAATTGGATGCTTTCCACATTGAGGAAGACCCCACATAAAACACAGGATAAAATCTGTGGATTTTCCTGCATCAGAGGCACCGTGTGAGACCGACCCACAGATCTCTAGGAAGCTTGAGGATGTGATGGCTTTCCCCAGGGGGTCTGCTGTAAGCACCAGAGAAGATTGACTTTGGGCAAGACCAAAAGCAGACTTAAGGAAAAAGCCTTCTACAATAGGTGTTTCCCAGGTCCGTGCTCACTTCCCACAGGATTTGGAGGCTTTGGTAGCAGTGCCTTGGCCTGCAGCATGAGCTCCTTGGTGCCATAAGCAAGCAGGAACATGGTGAGGCTCTTGATCCCAGCACTGGCTCAGCTGGTTCCTTCCCTGGCAGTGTCAGCTGGAACACCAAGATCTGAAATGTGGGTGTGCCCAAGGACCTTTGTTAGCCCGTTTTTGTGCTGCCACTCTGGTACTAACACCCTTAACTACTAGTAGCTTAGATACTAGTTGTACTTGCAGCCTTCATCCTGGTATCAGTTCAGTCCATCCTGGTGACTTTGGACCCTGTAGGACTTCTTTTGCCCCCAAAGAAAACTTTCTAGAGTTGTCTGCATGCAGGTCTTTGACTTCCAAGACCAGGACAAAAAGTAATCTTGGCTTTATTCACAGAGATCATCTCCTCCTTGTTTCTCTTCACCTCTTAGGACAGAGTCTGGAGGGAGGCCACCCCTCAGAGACCTTGGCCAAATTGCATTGCTGGACCTGACTTCCCTGATTAAGCCTTGGTTTGGTCCCTTCAGCCAAAGTCTTCCTCACCAAAGCTCCCAGAGAACCCACTGGGCCAGCCTGGCCATTCCCAGCTGCCCCAGTGCCCTAAGCAAGCACAGGGAAAGTGAGGGTGCATTTAGTGGAACAGAAAGTCTCTTGTATGCTGTTTGTAAAGAAACAGAGCTGTGCCCAAGAGCTGCAGGGTAGCTGGCTCGTTTCCTTCAGGGTACTCATTAGTGCAGTAGTTCCATGTTGGTGGTAACAGCCTGATGGGGCTGGCTCTGCTCCAAGGTGGAGCTGGGAACAGCAGGAGCCCCCAAGGCTGAGTGCATTGTACCCTCACTGTGTCCCTTACCTGGACAGGGCTGCTGCTGAGGTTATTTCCTGCTGGTTTCCTAAATTCCCAGTCAGTCCAGGCTGCTTTCACTGTGACAACAGCTGTTCAGACAGATGCTCTGGCCACCTCTGCCTCAGCAACAGGGTAGAAACCGGTTTTCATTTCTTTGCCTTCCAGAGGAGCAATGTCAGGCAAATCCCTCCTCCAGCTTCACATGGAGCAGTGGCTATGGCCAGAAGCTGGGTGGTACCAGGGGGCCAGAACACCAGAGGAACCTGTGTCTGTGCTGCTGTCCCAGCCAGCAGAGCAAGCCTGGTGCTGCTCTGTTCCCTCACCTGTGAGGTGTTAGCCCAGGGATGTTCCTCTGCTGCTGTGCTGCCCAGGGCCCCCGTGCCACAGAGTGTTTGGTGGAGAGGCATGTTTTCATGTATCATCTTGGACACAGCAACAACAGAAGACATGGTTATCAGCTCTTTTTTGGGGAGACACGAGCATAACAAAGTGTCCTGTGAAGAGGGAGGAGCTGACCAGTCCAGCCCCATAACAGCGAGCCCGGGTGTGGTGATTTAGTTTCCTTGGTTTTGGTCCAGGCCTTCCCTGGTAACAGGGTTGTAACTAAGGAAGTATTCCCCACCATTCCTTTATGTTATCAGGTGTATATAAGATGGGGAGGAAGGTTTCCTCCCTCTCTCTCTTCCTTTTGGGTGCTTGGAAAGGCAGCAGGTCTCGGTGCGTCGGCATCGCTCTTATCTGTATGAGCTGAGGCCTGATCTGAGAGCTGCTGTCCCAGCTGCATGGAGGGGAAGGAACTGCTTCTCTTGAGGGGAGTTTGTGAGAATTTATTGTGTTGGTTACTTCATTGAGCTTTTCCCTGAGTTTATGAGTGTGTGTATGTGTTTTGTTTTTACTCATTTTTGTCCCTTTCCCTTTCCCCCCTTTTCCCTTTTGGGGTTGTTTGGGACTCTTGTTCTGTATATACATAGTGTTTAATTATATATAACTCTAATATATGTGAATATATATATGCTTTTACTCCAGTTTTCTTTTGGTATTTTTTTTCTCTCTTGGGAGGGCGGGGGAGGAATCTGTGTGATCAGCAGCTGGGTTTGGCAGGGAGCAAACCTCCACACCGGGCACAGTGCTGCTGTCACCTCTGGGCGTGACTGTGCCACCCTCTGTGTCCCCAGGGGCCGGCGTGGCTCTGCTCAACGACCACATTTACGTGGTGGGCGGGTTCGACGGGACGGCACACCTCTCCTCGGTGGAAGCCTACAACATCCGCACCGACTCCTGGACCACGGTGACGAGCATGACCACGCCCCGCTGCTACGTGGGGGCCACGGTGCTGCGGGGCCGGCTGTACGCCATCGCAGGGTAAGCACTGCCCCTCCTCACACGGATCACTCATAGTCTGGGGCAGCAGACAGCCCACAGGGTCAGCCACGGTGCCCAGGCAAAGCAGGCAGCATGAAGGTCCAGGGGCCCAGGCAGGCGGGAGAGCGGCAGCAAAGGGAGCTTCGTGCAGGGGTTTCATCATTTTGGGCCATTCCTGCTGTACGTAGCCATGCAGCCCCCCAAGGAGGGGCTCAGCCTCTCCCTCCAACCCCATCCTTCACCTGTACCTTTCTGTCCCGGCAGATACGATGGCAACTCTCTGCTGAGCAGCATCGAGTGCTACGACCCCATCATTGACAGCTGGGAGGTGGTGACCTCCCTGGGGATGCAGCGCTGCGATGCGGGGGTCTGTGTCCTGCGGGAGAAGTGACCGGCAGGGAGCTCACAAAGAATAACACTCTAAAAAGTCTCGGCTGGAGGAAGAGTCCCGAGTGATTTGCAGTGACTGTTCTTGAGAGTTGTGGATGCTGTGGGAATAGGCACCAGAACGGCAGCTTTCTGTGCTGCTTGGGACTAGAGCATGTGCATAACTGCGTGATCTCAGCAGTCATTTGAAATCAGGGGTTCTATGGGAAGCTGAAGGAAGGGGGTGAGGGGGTCATGAGAAGCTGCACTCTCTGCTGTTCCTGTGGCTCAGTCTATGGGCAGAGCAGAGATGCCCCAGCCTGGCCTCAGCCAGCCTGGTGAACCCTCCCAAGGACATGTACATACCACTGGGTCACCTCTTCAGCCACCACAGGACCCCGCCGGGTCCTCAGGTCACTCTCAGCCACATGGATGTGTGAGGGTGAATCCAGCTGCTCTTGTGTTCCAGCTTCAAATCATCATGTACATACTGAATGTTCAAACGTGCTCCTCGAGCACACGTGGGTGCAGAGCCAGGTTGGGTGAGTGTGAGTGAGGGGGGCCTGCACTGTGGCCGTGTCTGCAGGTTCCCCACAGGGCTGCACGCAAAAGGAGTCGCAGGTTAAAGCTGCCAACTACTGAGACCCAGAAGCCCGAGGCCGTGGGGGCAGAGGGCAGGGGAGAGGCTCGTTGCCTGCTGCAGAGGCAGGTCTGCAGGGTTTGTGCTCTTGATCAGGTGCTCAGCAAAGTTCACCCCATCGTGTTTCCCTGGGAAAGCTCTGGCAGCCCCAGTTGGGGGCACCAGGAGCCTCGCTGTGCTCACTTTGCTCCCACCCTGCAGGGACAGCACCTGAGCTGAGGCCACCACAGTAGGGACACAGTGGCTGCTGCTCACCAGGGTCCTGCTGGTGAGAGACAGGGGTTCATCCCTGGACAGACCCGAGTCCAGCACACCCATGGCAGCCTTTCGTTCAAGTTCATTGTGTCGGTTTTCCTTTTATCTAGGAGTTTTCTGCTTCCAGGGCTGTCCTGGAGTAACATCCAGGGTTCTGTTTCGCCCTCTGTTCTCAGCTGTTTATCCCCCTGCCTCGTAACTCCACATCCTCCAACACTTGCTATCCCTCACCTGCCCCACGAGCCCAGGTGGGGGCTCCACTGCTGGCTCAGCAGAGCACTCCCTGCTCAGCATGTGTCCTGCCTCGCTGCGTCCTGGGAGCACGGGCTCCCCTCTGCCATCAGCCTGGCCCCACCGTGCCTGGGCTCCGTGTAGTGCTGCTCGTTGAGCTTCCTGCTGACTCCTTGCTTGGGGACAGGGTGGGATCAGGGCCGTGGTAGCATGACTTAATTATGCACTTTCAGCCAACGCTCTGACCTTCTGCGTTTGTTTCTATCACACAAGTGTTCTGTGGTTTTGTTTCCTATGTTTATTTTCTAATAAAAGTATAAAGAATAAAATATTTCCTGAGCCAGTAGGAGTTCAGCTTCTGTTCTCTCCCTTCCAGACCTTTGTCTAACTACTGCGTGGAGGGTTTGTGCAAACCCTGTGTCAGACCAGCTGTGAGATCCACAGCGCAGAGACCAGCCAGGCCTGCAGGACTCGCCGAACAGGGGGATTTGTTGCAAGGTCCACTGGAGAAGAGCATGGCAGCAGAGACAAGGATAAGGCTGTGATTACCAGTCGACAGCAATAATTACTCCTCGGGGGCCCAGGTGGCCAAGAGGGCCAGTGGCACCTGGCTTGTACCAGCACTGGTGTGGCAGCAGGGCCAGGGCAATGACCAACCCTCTGTGCTGGGCACTGCTGAGGCCCCTCCAATCCTGGGGTCAGTTCTGGAGCTCCCAGACACTGTTCCTGCCTCAGAAATGCTGGCACAAGTCACAGGAGGGCAGGGTTATGTCTCCCAGCTACCCCAACTCATAGCAGGACTGCCTGGGCTGGAGCCTGAGGTGAGCAGCTGGATTGCTGATGAAACCTGTACCTTTATTTAGTACTTGAACACCAGTTCCCATTTCTGGCTTCTCCTGAGAGCTCTTGGCAGCAGACAGTGAGGAGACAGCAGGAGGATGGTGCATATTTGTACTAAATGGCCAGGGGGAGAAAAAAGCAAGAATCAGGGCTCTTCTGGGATCTGTTTTACCCTCTTAAGAAGCAGTGGCTCAATCAAAAGACTCTTTCAATCTTTTCAACAACACTAACAGTGTTAGCAGCAGGTGTCGAGACCAGCACACAGCCACGGTGGCTCAGAGGTGCTCAGTGAAGGGCAGCAGAGTCCCCTGGGCCCCAGGACCGGTCCAGCACTGCTCCCTGTAGCCCTGGCACTGCCTCCTGCTTTGCCCAGGCTCGTTGGGGTCAGGCTGGTCTCTGCCTTCCTCCCCTGGGACACACACCCTGTTCCCAGTGTCAGCACCCAGTGCCCTCGATGCCCCCCCAGTTTCCAGGGGGCTCTCCAGGTACCAAGCAGCCAGGTGAGCTGCTGAGTGCAGCAGCAGCAGCAGAGCGTGGCCCAGGGTCTCCCAAATGCTGCTGCAACCACGACACGCACAGAATGTGGAGCAGCATCACAGGGTCCCAGAACGGGTGACACTGGAAGGGACCACAGCGGGTCATTGCTCCAGCAGGGCCGTCCCTGAGCACGTGGCACAGGATTGTACCCAGATGGTCCTGGAATGTCTCCAGTGAGGGGCACAATGGGGGTCATTTCCCTTTGCCCAACATCAGCTGAGCTCCTTCCTGGGCCCCTGAGGAAGCCGAGTGTCTCCAGTAAGGGATGTCCCCGATGGGCCTGCAGCTTCTGCCAGCCCGTGGCACATGGCGGGGGGCTCAGGGAATGCCAGGCGGGTTTGGGTGGGACAGGACCCCAAACTCAGCCCGTCCCGGCAGGGACAGCTCCCCCGGGACCGGCCCTGCCCCAGCGCCCCGCGTGGCACGGGGGGCTCGGCTCGAAGGGTGCACTGGGGGGGTCTGAGGGGATTGCCAGCCTGATTGATCCTCTGATTGATCCGGTGAGTGATCCGGTGAGTGATCCTCTGATTGATCCTGTGAGTGATTCAGTGATTGATCCTCTGAATGATCCTCTGATTGATCATGTGATTGATTCAGTGACTGATCCTGCGACTGATCCTGCGATTGATCCAGTGATTGATCCTGTGATTGATCCAGTGATTGATCCAGTGATTGATCCTGTGATTGATCCAGTGATTGATCCTGTGACTGATCCTGCGATTGATCCAGTGATTGATCTTGTGATTGATCCAGTGATTGATCCTGTGATTGATCTTGTGATTGATCCAGTGATTGATCCAGTGATTGATCCTGATTGATCCAGTGATTGATCCAGTGATTGATCCTGATTGATCCAGTGATTGATCCAGTGATTGATCCAGTGATCGATCCTGTGATTGATCCAGTGATTGATCCTATGAGTGATCCAGTGATTGAACCTGTGAGTGATTCAGTGATTGATCCTGTGAGTGATTCAGTGATTGATCCAGTGATTGATCCTCTGATCGATCCTGTGACTGATCTGTGACTGTGACACTCCCAGGGATGGGACAGCCTGGTGTGACCTCCCAGGCACCACTGGGGGGGGGGGGAGGAAGGCCATGACGTCATCAGGAGCCCGTGTGGTGACGTCACCTGCCTCGCACCACCCGAGAGCCGGAGGGCGAGGCCGTGACGTCACGCGGATCCTTTTCGGTGACGTCACCTTCCTCATACTGCCAGAGGGCGGGGCCAGTGACGTCATGCGGGTGCCTTGTGATGACGTTATCTTCCTCGCGCCGCACGGGGCGGGGCCAGTGACGTCATCTGAGCCCGCGCGGTGACGTCAGCGCGCCGCCGGTCGGCCATGGCGGCTCCCTGCGCGGAGATGGAGCCGGCGGCGCCCCCGCCCTCCCCTCCTCACCCTCATCCTCCTCCTCCTCCTCACCCTCCCTCTGCCCCCGCGGGGCTCGTGTGCTCGCAGGGCCGCAACCTGCGCGCCGTGCTCTGCCAGCGCTGCGGGTCGCGGGTGCTGCTGCCCGGGGCGGCCACCTTCGCCCGGAGGGAGGTACCGCGGGTGGGAGGGGAGGGGAGTGGGTGGGACGGGGATGGGGTGGGGTGGGGATGGGATGGGGTGGGGTGGGGTGGGGTGGGGATGGGGCTGGGGACGGGGTCGGGGTCGGGTGGGGACGGCCCCATGGCGATGGCCCCGTGGCGGTGGTGGCCCTGTGGTGGTCATTGATGGCCCTGTGGTGGTCATTGATGGCCCCGTGGCGGTGGTGGCCCTGTGGTGGTCACTGATGGCCCTGTGGTGGTCATTGATGGCCCCGTGGTGGTGGTGGCCTTGTGGCGATGGCTCCGTGATGGTCATGGCCCCCTGGTGATGGCTCCACGGTGGTGATGTCCCTGTGGTGATGTCCCCGTGGTGATGTCCCCATGGTCGTGACGGTCCCTGTGGTGATGGCTCTGTGGTGATGGCCCCATGGTCATGATGTCCCCCCGGTCATGTCCCCATGATGGTGATGTCCCCACGGTGATGACCCCACAGTGAAGGCCCTGTGGTGGTCACGGCCCCACGATGATGGCCCTGTGGTGATGACCCCACGGTGTCCCCGTGCTGATGATGTCCCCGTGTCTCCGCAGCTGCTCCTGCCGGCCATGAGGAAGAAGGCAGTGGCGGGGGCGGGAGGCGCCGGGGACGTGCTGTGGGAGCACTGGCTGGTGCGAGACATGTTCTCCTTCGAGAACGTGGGCTTCACCCGCGACGTGGGCAACGTGAAGTTCCTGGTGTGCGCCGACTGCGAGGCGGGGCCCATCGGCTGGCACTGCCTCGACGACAAGGACAGCTTCTACGTGGCACTGGAGCGCGTGGCCCACGAGTGACCCGGGCTGGGCCGGGCAGGGCAGGGAGCCCCGACAGCCCTGCGGCCCCACTGAGAGCCCAGGATGGGGCCCAGGGCACTGCCCACTGCTGGACACCCGTGTCTGACTGACCACAGCCTGCCCACTCTGCAGTGTGACTGACCTACAGCCCAGCTGGTCACCCCAGTGTCTGAGTGACCACAGCCTGCCTGCCCCATGGCCTGAGTGACCACAGCCCAGCTGGCCACCCCAGTGTCTGACTGACCTACAGCCCAGCTGGTCACCCCAGTGTCTGACTGACCTACAGCCTGCCCACTCCACAGTGTGACTGACCTACAGCTCAGCTGGACACCCTGATGTGTGACTGACCCACAGCCCAGCTGGTCACCTCACATCCCAGGTCCACAGGCTGACCAGCGTCAGGAATCGCAGCCCTGGCACAGCCAGCTCCTCACCCACACCCACACAGTGGTGGTGGGACCCCTGTGACCTGCAGGGACACCTCACTGTGACTGTTTTGCCAAATAACCTGCTCTGCCACTCTCTGCTCTGTCACATCCCTTGTGGGCACTGTTGCTCCAGGGTGCTGAGATGTCTCTCAGGCTGGTGACACCGTGTAAATGTGGGCACTGGGAAGGGGAAAGGGGAGGATGGGGCTGCTGCACTGAGTTGTTGTGGCAGGTAAAACTGCCTGACCTGCAGCCAGAGCAGTTCCAGGGTTTGAATCTTCTCTTGATTTTCAGCAGGAATGCTCCCTGTCCCAAGCCCTGACATTTGCAGTCTCCAAAACCTCATCCCACCTGACTCTGGGGATCACCTGAAGTGAGTGTAAGGCATTCCAACTAACGTGTGCAGTTCTATTAACTGAGTACTTGGAAACAAAATACAGTACAGGTGAAATGGCTGATGGAGCAGCAAATAAAGAAAATGTGCCAGATCATAGTTATTTTGAGGCAGCAAGAGTGAAGGATTCCAGCCTGAAAAGGATCTGAATCATTGGACAAGCAGAGTGCAGTGACTGTGTGTGTCAGTGCTGAGCCATGTCAGAGTAGCCACGTGTGTGTGTGTGTTAAACAAAGAAGACAGGAAGGGATTTCTCTCCTGTAAAAGCATCTGGTAAGAGCAGTCTGGTATATTGTGGCCAGTTTTGGTCTGTGCCTTTTCAAAGCTGATTGAAAATGGAGGGAGGCTGCACAGCTGTGGTTCTCACTGTGTTTTTCTGTTGGTGTTTGTGGCCCAGTTGATTCTCCATTGCAGACCCCAGTAGGAGTGACAGAACAGCTCTCCAGGGAAGCCCTGGGGTGATGGAGTTGTTTGTCCCACCAGCTCCAGGTGGGTTGTACCTGCAGATTAAGGATATTGCTGCCTCAGGGCTGTGGGAGGGACCTTTCCCTCGCCCCTCTCATGAAGCAGTGCTGCTGGCAGGAAGTCTGTGGGGCAGACACAGCCTGGGGTGAGGCCCCAGAAAGGCCTCCTGACAGCAGGAGAGGGAGAACAGAGTCCCTTGTCCCTGCAGTGTTTGAGCATCTGCACTTTCAAGCTTTGGAGACTCTGCCTTAAGTAGAACAACCAAGGTGCTGGCTGTGCTGGGGCTGCTCCCTGAGGAACCTCTGCTGTGGGCAGGCAGGAGTTAGCAGGGGAGGGAGAGGGGCAGAACTGTAGTCTGGGGGGTGAGGAGGCTCTTGCTGGAGCAGGAGGGGAGTCCTGTACTGTGCCCTTGTTAAATGTGTCAGATGCACATTTGACATGAAAACTGCCTCTTCCCTCCTGCCCCTCCTGTCTCTTAGCCCTAAGCCCAGTGACTGAACAGGTTCATCAGGGGGATGGACCTCAAAAGGCAGGAGAGCCTCACTTGGGTTCTGCACAGGCACAGCAAAATGATGGGATCACATCACTAATTTCACACTTTCACTTGGATTGTTGTCTGTTAGGGAATGTGTTTTGACCTGTAATGCCCCAGTTATAGTCTGTGTTACGTAAGTATATCATGTGCTGCACAAGCTTTGTTTTGAAGGCACCTGCATTTTGTGCAGAACAGGTTGTGGAAATCAGCTCGACTAACACTGAGTAAATGACCTCCAAACAATGGTACATGTGGATTGCTGGTACTGGGCAGTAGTGGGTGGCACTGGGATGGAGCTGGGGAGTGGTGGGACCTTTCCCAGTCAGTAGAAAACTTCTGGAGGGATGGGAGACCTCAGGTCAAAGGCCTTCCCATCAGATCCACCTCAGTGAAACACTGCTCAGGGATGGGGAGTGCTGGGAGCTCCTGCTGCCCTTTGTTGGGAGAGGGGAGGTGAATCCTCCAGGGGATCCTGGTGTGCTTCCTGCTGGCTCTTCAATGTACAACAGGATCACACTGACTGTGGAAATGCTAAGAAGAAACGAACAGTCTGATGGGAATTCTTGGGAGGAGCCTTTTGTGCCATGAGATCTTGGGATTTTCCAGCCTCAGGTAGGGCCTTGGGTTCCTGCAGCTCGGAGAAGCCACGAGAGACACCCCTGAAGTGCAGGTGGCACAGGCAGGGACCCGGGGCAGGGGAAGGGGCAGCTGTGCAGTACAGCTCTTAGCTTGGTGCTGCTCAGGAGCATCCCCTGGGCTAGTTCATCTCCCCACAGGTGGCTGAGAGTTTGGGGGGCTGGGGGAGGAATGGGGAAAAGGCAACATCACTGCGTGGAATTTGAGCCCTGTGCTGTTAATGGAGCTCTGGGGGAGGAATGTCCTCAGTCAGCAGACGTGGCCTGGGGGAAGAGCTGCTGCTCCTGCACTGGACACACCACCAGGCTCGGTGTCAATGTCAGCTAATAAAAATTCAGATAAACTCACAAATGGGATCTTTGCACTGCTTTTTATCCAGCATGTTGAAAAACTCTTTTCCACTTTCCTGCAGTAACTCCTAAGCACAGGAAGCACTTACAAAAGACCTGGGAAGGCTCATCTCTTGTAGCCCATCTGTCTCTGTCAACACCAAGACAGAGCAGAAACCCTTATTTCCAAGTGCAAGTCACTTTATATTAATTTGAAAATTAATTCTTCCATTTAATGGCTGCATAGACTTGACTCCTAAGGCTGTTCTGTGTTGAGCTGTAGCAGTGCCAGAACAGGGAATAGTAATGAAGCTGAGCCCCTTGGGGGTGGACAAATGATAACAATTTTGTCTAATTGCTTTTTAAGGCATGCCTGTTTGTGTGGGTCAGGTGTTTATACACCATAAACATCTTTAGGATGGTTAAAAGCAGAGCTTGCTCTGTCCTGGCTCTGGGAAGAGGTGGGTTCACAGCCCCAGAGCTGGGCTTGGCTGCCACTGGCACCTCGTGTAGCTTCACCTCTCTGCCCCCATTCCCACCCAAACCTCTCCCTTGAGCAGCTGCTGAACCCTTTGCATGTTCAATTTCTTGGGTTGCTGGGTTGAGACGTGGAAGTTTGAGCTCTGCAGCCTCTGAGATAATCCAGAGGCAGTGGTAGGATAAAAATCTTCCTCCTTTCAGCAGCCAAAGGCTGTGAGATCAGCCGAGCTGTCCTGAGGAACTGCCACGAGTCATGCCTTGTCACAATGACACTCACCCTTCCCTAAATTAAGTGCATTCCCCTGAGCCAGGTGAGTGGTGCTTGGAGCAGGGACTGGAATTCCAGGCTCCCTCTTTCCTCAGCTCTGCAAGTCAGCAAAAGGCCTTGGTGTCTGGGCCTGCCAACACCTGAGGGCTCTCCCTGGTTCCTCCCTTCTTGCCGAGGGAATCTCTGGCAGAGCAGTGGTGACAAGGTGGACTTTGAAGCAGTAGCTTGGAGGACTTTGCTCTTTTCCTCCCTGCTGCGTTCCATGGTCCTCACAGAGGCAGCCAGGAGGGGTTGAAGTGTCTTCATTGCAACACCTGCACTGAGAGTGTCTGTGGAACTGCAGGTACACAGGGCAGGGGCTCAGCAGAGTTCAGAGGAGAGCTGTGGGTTGGTGAAAGCAGGGCCAGCTGGGCCAGGAGAGGTGGTTGTGGTGTCCCCTGTCCTGCCCAGCTCACCTTGCTGCCTCCCCATGTGGCAGTGCTGAGTGGGGGTGTTTGGGGGAACAGGGATCTCTGAAATGTGGTATGAATTCCCCTGAAGGTCATTTTACATGTCTGATGTTACAGGAACAAGAGTAGGAGGAAAGGAAACAATAGAGAGAGGAAATAGCTTCGGGGTCCTTGGAAAACTGGTGCAGGGAAAGCTTCCCTGCCTCCTGCAGAGCCAGCTTAACACAGGCCAAACTCCAGAATCAAAGAAACACTAAACCACCAAGCCTTTTGCCAGAAACCACTGAGGATTCTGCAGCTGCTTGGGGACACGGAAGGAAACCACAGCAGATGAGTGGAACTTGCCATGAAAGTGCAGGGAGAACGTGAGGGCTTTGATAAAAGCCAGCTCTGTTCTACTTTCAACCAACACTTTTCTGCATTTCAGCATAAATATTGGTGTGCTGAGCTGTGAGGCAGCCAGGGCTGGACAGGGCAGCTTTGGGAGGAGCACAGTGGGGCCCCTTGGTGCTGGGAGGGGGGAGAGTTACCCTGGATGGGGGAGAAAAGGCAGGTTTTGCAGGAGTGTGCTTTGGAGTGAGTGGAAACCAAGTGCTTTGCTCCCTCCATGCAATCCCTGAGGAAGAGGGATCACATTTCTGGGTTGTTGATGTAACATTTCCATCCTCTGAGTGGGGGAAGCAGCTCTGGAAAAAAGAGTGTTTCTTGCATCTCTCTTTCTTGCACGGTCCAACCAAGTGGTTGTTGCAATTCAGCTTTTGAAGTCCTGCACATCCAGTTGTGGGAGAGCTGCAGGGCTGGGAGCAAGTCTGTCCCTTGAGCATCACAGGGACATTTCCTGGGGGCTTCACTGTTGGTTTTGGTTAGGACATGAACTATTCAGACACAGCAGAAAGGCACAGCTGCCCCTCCCTCCCTTGGCACGGTTTTATCAGCCATGGGCTGGGCTGGAGGGCAGGATGGGAGCCCAGAAATGCAGCTGGGCCTGGCATGGGGCATGTGGTGCCCAGGCCAGAGGAGGCCAAAGCAAAGAGCCAGAGCCCTGTGTTTCAGGAGCCCCGGGTGTGTCTGGCAGGACAGGGCAGAGCTGCAGGCAGGGTCTGTCCTTCAAGAGTCTTTCAGGGCTGATGGGATCTCGTGTCCCTGGGGCAAGAGGCTGCACTGGGAGAGTTCATCCCCATTCCCTGCCTCCCCTTGCTGGAGAAGCAGCAGGGAGTATGTGTATGCTCAGCTGAGCGTCTGCCCCCCCTTTCGTGTTCCTTATCTTCCAGAAGGCTCTGAATTCCCAGGAGGAAGGGATCAGAGCACTCCTGTCTGCTGCTGCCAGAGTCCCCTCTGCCCCTCTGTTCCAACCCAGCTGGAAGAAATGCCCTGAAGAGCAAGGGAAAATGAGCAAAGCCATGTCAGCACAGGTATCCTTCCCCTCCCGGGGCAGCTGGCTCTGCACAGCGCCTGGAATGCTGTGAGCAGCAGGCTCTTTCCATGGCAGACATCCAGACCGCAGCTCGGTGCAGAATGGCTGGTTAATTTGGAATATCTGGCAGTGGGACAGGAGAATGTGGCTTCAAGAACTTGTTGCCTTGTGCTTTCCTGGGAAGGGAGTGCCCTGTGACCCCTGGAGGACTGGGTTCTCCCTGCCAGGACATGCCAGGTCCAAGGCACTGGCACCAAAAAAGGGCAGGAAGCCAAAAATGCCGGGACTCAGCAAACAGAACCCAACTGCCAAGGAGAAAGTCCCTCTGCAGCTCTCCTGGAGCCCCTTTAGGCACTGGAAGGGGCTCTCAGGTCTCCCTGGAGCCTTTTCTTCAGGCTGAGCATCCCCAGCTCCCCCCAGACTCTCCAGAGCAGAGGGGCTCCAGCCACCAAAGCACATTTGTGGCCCTAAAAAAGACCAATTACTGTAGCAGGGCAGGCAAGGTGTGTTTTCAGTATCTAACCCAAAAGTTAGTGATGGAGAACACAACATTTTGAGTGTAACCATTAGAGGGTACCAAAGTCTGGCATCATTTGAGACAGGGGCACCATCCAGCACAGACACCCCAATAGGGGAGGGATTCAGGAGGCCTTTGAACTGTGAATTAAAACCAAGTGCAATTGATGGAGAAGCTGTTTGAGCTTTGGCAACAGTCAGGAGGAGGTTTGGCACAGCAGGGGAGGGCAGGGAGCAGCACCGTGAGAGCCTGGGCTGAAGGAGCATCTAAAGGCAGCAGGGATGGGAGCAGCCCCTGCAATGTGGGCTGGCAGAGGGCAAAAGAAGTAGGGCAGGTAGTCAAGTCCATGCTTGCAGGAGCAGGATTAAAACAGTTGCATGAACAAATGATGTAAGATTCAAAAGCAGAGAATGTATTTAAGGCCATTAACCCAAGCTCTTATTTAAGGATTACATCCCAGGAGCACAGCGAGGTTACAAAGCCAAGCCATGGATGTCGAGAATGCTGATACTAAACCTGCCCATGGAATGCTATCTGTGTACAGACACTGCTGCAAGTGCTCTGACTGTCACAGAGGGAGCCTCACAAAGCAACACCAGAGCCCAGCCCTTTGGGGTTCCACTCTGGCAACTGAGGCACATCCTGCCACTTAATGGGCCACTCCCTGCGGGGGAAGGACCAGGTATAAACAGGATTTAATCGTGTAATTTGAGAGACACCCATTGCACACGTTCAGTGTTCTGGAGGGCAGTGATGCCTTTCCTTGCACAAACTACCCTGGGTATGTCTCCTGCACTCATCATTCTCATATTTAAGAACTCCCAGCCCATCTGGATCAGGGAGTGTTTAGATCAGGAATTAATTCAGCCCTGTCTAGCTGGATTGTTTTCAGCTCTAAATGGAAGATATTTCTTGGCACCCAGCAAACCTTCCAAAAGCCTCATGGAGAACCCATGGAGGTTTGGCCTGAGATCAGTGCATTAAGCATTTCCACCTGGGGACATTCTGCCCAAATTGTTGCTCTGTTTGCTGCCACCTGAGATCAAATGTGCAGGTCTGTGTGATGTACAAGGCTGTCCTGGCTTAGCAATGGTCCTCCCCAATTCAGTGCCCCCACTGAGACCCTCCCAAACCAGACCCCGCTCAATCCCCCACCTTTCCCTCTTCTTCCCTCTCTTCTCCGGGGATGGGGTTGAGAATTGGAGGCACAAAAGCTGAAAATCACAGGTTGAGATAAGAACAATTTACTAGAAACAGCAGTGAGAGATGAAAAGGAACAGTTACAGCAACAATATTAATAATAAAAGGTATAAGACAAAGAAATGGTTTACACAGAAAACCATGGCAATAAATAAAGTCTGACCCACCACACCAGCCCTTCTCCCACCGGAGGGAGGGTCCCTTCCCTGCCCCTGCTGCCGATGCAGTGAGTGGGGCAGAACAACCCCCTGGCCATGCCCACATTGCTCCAGGCTCTGCCCTCCAGAATGCAAAATAAATCACCCTGTCCTGGCCTAAACCAGGACAAATGTGCAGGGGGATGTGTGGGGGATGAACAAGCTCACCCTGCCACCCAAGCCCAGCGATGTGCCCTGGGCTGTTCCCACCCCTCTGTGTGTCCAGGGCACCTGCACCACCCTCTCCTCTCCCCACCACCCCGAGGCAGAGCAGGGTTTGCCTCCCTTTCCCAGCAGGGCTGGTGGATCTTCAGCCTGCCCAGGAAATAGAAATGGGCTGAGCACCCCCTTTCACCCCAGGGTGACCCTCTGTCCCCTGGGCACAGGGCAGGGAGGGGGGCCACAGGGAGAGCTGCAGTGGTTTCTGATTTTAACACAGTCCAATGAACCCAGTTCTGCTCTGGTTTCTGCTGTTCCCAGGATGTGTTTAGTTCATGTCAATACATTCAGGCAGGGAAGGACACAGTGCTGGCTGCTCCTGCAGCTGGGGCCTGGTGACAGCACAGCCTGTGACAGCCAGCTGAGCCTGTCTGGGCAGGATGTGACCACAGTCAGGACTAAACCAACAAAAACCCCAGTGCACAGCACAGGGAAGATGCTGCTTTTCCTCGTTCTTGCTAGCTCAGCTTTACAGAACAGTTTTCCTCACCTGCCTTTGCCCTCCCAGGCTATAGAGAGGAAAAAAAACCCAAACCCCCTGTTTCTCTTTGCCTTGCCCATCTTCAAAAGGCTACCAAAGGTGCTGCTTTCCCTGCTGTCAGGAGCCTTGTCCCTCCCCAGCCTCTGCAGAGCTGACAGTGCATTTTGCACCAGGCAAAGGTCAGGGCTGTGCAAGAGCAGGCCCTGTAAAAGTCCCAGCCAGCAGCCCTGGGCCAGCTCGAGAAGGGCTGCACCAGACCCAGTGACCCCAAATGTTGCAAGGGAAGATTAAACCAAAACCAAAATAATTGGTCCCTGTCAAGGGAATTTGAAAGTAATTCCTTTCCAGCCCTGAAACCCACGTGTTCCTGTAAAAGTCCAGGACCCCAGTCCAGGAGGAGACTCTGGGTTACCTTCCCAGCTGCTGGAGAGGCAGTGACCCACTGGTGGGGAATGGGGCAGGAGCAAACAGATGAGCAAAACCCATAGCCTGATCATAGTCTGGGATGAGAAAATCCCAGAAAAAATCCCTGATCATAGTCTGGGATGAGAAAATCCCTAGTGGTTCAGGAACCCTCTAGGCCAGGACTCACTGAAGGTGAGGAAGAACATCCCAGGGTAGTGGTGCTGTTCCACAGGCCCTTCTTCCACACTTCCCAAGGCATTTCCCGTGGGCCCCCTGAGGGAGCTCAGGTGGCTGAGCCATCTTCTTGTGCAATGTGTCATGTCCTCAGCAACCTCCTCCTGTGTACAGCCCCAGCAGGATTAAAGCACAGACCCCTGAACCCAACCCCTCACCCTTTCCCACAGCACCAAAGCAGCCCTGAGACATCACCAGGGCAGAGAGGGACCCACAGCAGCCCCACGGTGCCAACCCTGAGCCCAGGTCCCCTGGCAGGTGTCCCTGGGCAATCATTTGTCACAGCCCTGTGTTGTGCAGAGCTCAGGGATCAACCCCTGTTTGGGAGGCACATCCTCACCTCGCCCTCAGGAGAGCCCTGAGCTGCCAAATCAATCCCATCCCCTGTGCCAGGAAGGGAGGGAAGGGGCTGTGTTTGTGAATAATGAACTGTGTCCCACCACCCCTCCCTCTGTCACTCAGCCCTGGCCCCAACCCCAGCCATGGGTGTTCCCCGTGCTGTTTCATCTGACCTGGCCAAGAGGAAACCTGGGTGCTCATTTTGGGAAAAGCAACGAGGAAAGAATGGCAGCAAAGGACAGAGCACGTGGGGTAACACTGGTGTCTGTAGCTAATGAAGATTCAGATGGCAAAGGGCCCAGGGAGTCATGAGCAGATGGCCACAAAGGCTGCAGCTGGCACAGAGGTGAGGACTGATCTGTCCCTGCTCACCTGGCTGATCCAGTTCACTGGGCAAGTGAAATCCATGTTAAGGGCCTGGCTGCTGCAGAGTGCTCCTTCCTTCCTGCTGCCAGCACACCACGTCCCTTCACCACCCCCAGCCATGCCCAGGGCCAGCCCAGCATCCTGCATCTAGAGCAGAAAGGAATAAAACCACGTCTAGTAGAGACACAAGAGTCACTCAGAGCCACAGAATAAACTCTGCCACTGAGCAGCAAGGCTGGAATGGGCTGGTGTAAGGCTGGAATGGGCTGGTGTAAGGCTGGAATGGGCTGGTGTAAGGCTGGTGGTCATGGGCTATGGCTTAAAGCAGGGCAGGAAAACTCCCTGCCAGACCCCACCCTCCTGCCCTGCTCCTGTGCAGGAATTGTCCAGACAGGCAGCTGGGTTGGGTTTTCTGGCTCCATAAAGGAGGCATTTGGGAGGGAGTGGCACAGGCGGAGGGGCCATACACATCTGGAAGGAGCCAGATGTTAAGCCAGGGTGAGTTCACAGCATGAGGATGGGGGTGTGAAGCAGAATGGATTTGCACTCAGGGAGGGGCAGATGAACCTGGGGGCTGAAACAATGAAGTCTTGGTGAAGGATTGTCACCCTCACTGTCACTGCACACGTGCCCTCAGCAACCCACCCCTCTGGGTGAGTGTCCTGGGGATGGAGAGGGGCCAGTGCCTCAGTCAGCACCCCCCTGACATCCACACAGCACCCTGCCACTGTCAGAGGGCTGGGAAATGTGCAGGGAGATCCCAGGGCATCCCCAAACCGAGCACTTGCAGCAGACACACATGGGCTTAAGGCTGTCACATTTTTAGGGATGCCCTGATAGAAGTGACTGTGCACCTTTTGCCTGTCTAATGCTTCTGAGAGAGATTCTGCAGAGTTGCACACTCGAAGGAGTTTCATCCCCAGCCCTGGAGAAGCCCCAGCCCCACAGAGCCTGTAGCCCAGCCCCACAGCACAGCCAGAAGGGATCATGTTCCCTGAGCACATGGGCTGCAGCCAAACCCTCTGCTCTGGGGCCACGATAACAGGACCAGGCACAGAGAAATCCTGGGGAAACATAAAACCCTCTCACAGCACACAGCACTGATCTCCAGCTGGAAAAAGGAATGTGTTTGATTAATCCATGATGGCCCCTCAGGCTCGGTGTTGCTGTTTAGCCAGACTAAATCAAATGCATTTCAGGCCCCAAGAAATGTTTTTTGGGTGTGCAACAACACCAGCTTCTGTAGGACTGGGGGACCCCTGTCAGTGCAGCAGCTCTGGGGGGACACACTGAGGGAAGCTGAGGCACCCTCAGCTCCAGGGGCCACCTGTGTGGTCCCTTTCACAGCATCACTAAGGTTGGGAAAGATCTCCAAGGTCATCAAGTCCACCCAGTGCCTGATCCCCACCTTGGCCCCCAGCCCAGAGCACTGAGTGGCACGTCCAGTAATTCCTTGAACACCTCCAAGGTTGGGGCTCCACCACCTCCCAGGGCAGCCCCTTCCAGTGTCAGACAACCCTTTCACTGAAGATAATCCTTCTGGTGTCCAGCATGACCCTCCCCTGACACAGCTCGAGGCTGTGATGCCACATGAGGTACACCAGCACAGGCTGTAGATGCCCAGGAGCCTCTGTGAAATTCAACAAAACAGCCTCAAAACGTGATTCTCTCACCAAAGTCTCCCCAGGACTCGGTGCAGCTGGAGCAGCCCCAGGAAATCCAGATGAGCAGGATAATGCTGATCTCAGACCTGAGGGTCAGGTCAAAAATCCCTCTCCCAGTGGCTGTTAAGATAAATCAGAGCAGGTCGTGAGCCTGTGAAAACCTCAGCTGAAGCTGCACCAGGGCACAGTCTTATCTCTGGGTTTATTTGTCAGCTCAGCTGAAAGGAATGCTCACTGCACTCACAGAGTGATGCCATCTGCATGTTCTGCTTTTGCAGGGGTCTGGCCTTGTCCTGCCATGGTGCTGGAACATTTCTGAAGCAGAATGAAGTCCCCCAGTGTGACTGTACCCCTGGCAATGCAGGGTCTGTCCCACTGCTAAACTGCACTGGGGAATTGAAAGGGCAGCTTGGAACAGTGGGAGAGTCATTTCAGGTCAGAGCACTTGAAAAGCATAAATCAAACCTTTCAAAGTCCTATAACTAGTTTAAAAAAAATCAAGTTGTTTTTTTTTAAATAAATCAACGTGGGCACTTATTTTCCATGCACTATAGAGTTTAGGTTAAACTTTGCTCACAGCTTGAAGATTTTCTCAGTAATTTGGAGTAACAGAGCCAAATGTATTGTTTTGAACAAACACATGAAATTGTCACAGTTCCACCTGGTGCCTAAAATGGGAGGCTTTGATAAGATAAAAAAGGAGAACACAGAAATATTTGTAATACAATAGCAACAAGTGGAAGGATTAAATCCAGTTTGACCTATTTCCTCTTTTAACCTACAAGAAAGGGATTCCCAAATATGTGTTTGTGAAGGTCCCATCACTCACGTGGTGCTGATATTTTGCTTCCAGCTGAGAAAAGCACAACAGATGATAAAAGCAGGGGGAAAAAAGGATTTAACTGCCCTTTTTTCTCAAATAACAAGGAACAAAAGAACTAAAATATGGTAACTATTTTCCTCTTTCATCTTTTTTTAATACTTACTGTGGTGGTTCATGTGGGTGCAATCCCTCCAGCCTTGGCAAGAACTTCTGCAGCTGCAGAGGTTTTACAGGGGCAGACACTGACAGGGCAAGGGGGATGGTTTTAAACTGAAAGAGGAGAGGTTTAGATGGGATATTTGGAAGGAATCCTTCCCTGGGAGGGTGGGCAGGCCCTGGCACAGGGTGCCCAGAGAAGCTGTAGCTGCTCCTGCATCCCTGGAAGTGTCCAAGACCAGGTTGGATGGGGCTTGGAGCACCCTGGGCTGGTGGGAGGTGTTGGAATGAGAGGAGTTTTAAGGTCCCTTCCAACCCAAACCACCCCGTGGTTCTATGATTTCAATCCTGCCTGTCTCAGACAACCAGGACTATCCTGGTCTTTACCAAACAGCTCCACTAAGGAGATGGTCAGAGTTAAAGGCCCTTTGCTGCCAAGGTCATGCTCCAGTGAAGTCAGGCCAAGCAATTAGTATGGAACAAATGAGAGAAGAAACCAGAAAGAGAAGTTCTCTCAGGTCTCAGAGCTGACTGGAGCACAGGGAGGGGTTGGCTGGGTGAGGGCTGTGGGTTGCTAGAAGTTTAATATGGATTGGATCCTTCAAATACATACCAGCTTGAGAGCACTAAGCAAGGAGTGTGGGCTTGTGGAGGATTAGGTTACATAAAAGAGAGGACTTATCTTTAATAAAACAATTGCACAGCTATATGCTCCCCTCATGTCCATCACCCAGCTCATGGGGCAAGAGAACATTAATTTCACACTCACAGGAGGAACTGGAGCCTGTTTGTTCCTTGATACAGGCACTACTCTGTGTGATCAATGCCAGCCACCCTCTGGTGTGGGGACCAAATTCCCTAAATACAGACATGCAGTGCTCTCATACCCCACCCGTTTTTGCCACTCATTACACTTGGCATAATTCTTTGGAAAAACAACTGTATCAGTATTATTTGTGGGTTTTCTCCCCTTCCTCCAGCTCTGCCCTTCTCTCTTGATCCTCTGATCCTTGCTTTCCAGAGTGCTTTTGCCCTTTTCTTTCAGGGTGCACCCACACAGGTTTCACTCCACGCCCTGGGCTGAGATGATGACAGTGGGGTTGATAACAGCAGTGGGGAGCCAGCCTGGCAATCCCAGGAACATTGCTGAGAATATAACCATAATATAACCATTGGGCCACACCACAGGGGCTTCACACTTCCCACCTAACCCCCCAAATTGAACTGGGGCTTTCAAACACCAGAGGTGATTTCAGCAGGGTCTCCGTGTCTCTCCAGGTCTGGCCCTTTGGCTCTGAGCCTTTTCCACCGTGTGACTCTTTATCCCCGTGGGGCTTGGCACAGGCCCTGCTGTGGAGACACCTCCAGCCCCCTCTGTCACCCCCAGAGGCAGCAC
The DNA here is from genome assembly GCA_035047865.1 of Dendrocincla tyrannina. NCBI lineage: Eukaryota > Metazoa > Chordata > Aves > Passeriformes > Dendrocolaptidae > Dendrocincla > Dendrocincla tyrannina. Next base: position 907,951 of record JAWWMP010000077.1, on the reverse strand, counting down.
CCAGAGCCTGCCTGCAGGACTGGGCACCTCTGGGTGCCCACCAGGCAGGGCTGGGGCTCTCAGGGAGTCTGGAGGCAGCTCTGGGGTGCCCATGCCCA
>JAWWMP010000077.1:882869-907753 GCA_035047865.1 Dendrocincla tyrannina | reverse complement strand
GGGCACCTCTGGGTGCCCACCAGGCAGGGCTGGGGCTCTCAGGGAGTCTGGAGGCAGCTCTGGGGTGCCCATGCCCACGACAGCCACCCCAGTGCAGTGACAGCCACCCCAGTGCAGTGACAGCCACCCCAGTGACAGCCATCCCAGTGACAGCCACCCCAGTGACAGCCACCCCAGTGACAGCCACCCCAGTGACAGCCATCAGAGTGCAGTGACAGCCACCCCAGTGCAGTGACAGCCATCCCAGTGACAGCCACCCCAGTGACAGCCATCAGAGTGCAGTGACAGCCACCCCAGTGACAGCCATCCCAGTGACAGCCATCCCAGTGCAGTGACAGCCACCCCAGTGCAGTGACAGCCACCCCAGTGACAGCCACCCCAGTGCAGTGACAGCCACCCCAGTGACAGCCATCCCAGTGCAGTGACAGCCAACCCAGTGACAGCCACCCCAGTGACAGCCATCAGAGTGCAGTGACAGCCACCCCAGTGACAGCCATCAGAGTGCAGTGACAGCCAACCCAGTGACAGCCAACCCAGTGACAGCCAACCCAGTGACAGCCATCCCAGCACAGGGACAGTGATTCCAGTCTGAGACAGCCATCCCAGTCCAGTGACAGCGATCCCAAACTGGTACAGCGAGCCCGTATTGGGACAGTGATCCCATCCCCTTGACAGCCATCTCATCCCAGTGACAGTGATCCCAAATTGGGACAGTGATCCCCTCCCATACGGGGACACCCATTCCATATTGGGACAACCATCCCATACTGGGACAGCCATCCCATCCCATCCCATCCCATCCCATCCTGGGACAGTGATCCCATCCCATCCTGGGACCCCCATCCCATCCCATACTGGGATCGCCATCCCATCCCATACTGGGACCCCCATCCCATCCCATACTGGGACCCCCATCCCACCCCATACTGGGACACCGATTCCATACTGGGACAGCAATCCCATCCCATCCTGGGACCCCCATCCCATCCCATCCTGGGACCCCCATCCCATACTGGGACACCGATCCCCTCCCCCTCCGGCTCCCACCCGAGGGGGGCGGGGCCGCCCCGTTGGCGGGAAGACCAAACCCCGCCCCTTTCCGCCCCTGCTTACGAATCAACCAATAGCTCGCTCAGCATCGTGACAGACATCCACCCTACCCAATGGCGCGCCGCCGAACCGCACTCTGAGCCAATGAGCGCGGCGCGGGATGCCCATCGGCCCGCCTCCGGCATATATAAGGGGAGCCCGGGCGGCTTTCGCCCTGTCGCGGTGCTGCCCAGACACGTTGCGCGTCTGTCCCGGCGCTCCCGAGCCATGGTGAGCGCGGGGCTGGGGGACACGGGAGGGGAAGGGAAGGGGAGAGGGGCCAGCCCATGGTGGGTTTCGGCGGGTCCCGAGCCGTGTCTCGCCCCAAAATGTCGTTCCCGTGCGGCTCCCGCCGTGTGGTCCCAAAATGGCGGCCTGAGGGACCCTCAGGGGGCACCGCCATCCCCCCCAGGCCGCGCGGCCCTGGGGCGGCCTGCGGGGTTTGCGGCTGCTGGGTGTGAATGCGGGGAGCCCCCCGAGGCGCCGCGGAGGGGCCGCTGGGAGGGGTGGGGAGTGCCTGAAGGGCTGCGGGAGGACTGGCGAGGGGGCAGGGAGGGATGGTGAGCTGGTGAGTTGTGAGTCATGTTGAAGAGGGGAATGTGGAAGGTGTGAGCGGGGCTGGGATGTCCCGCAGGGACAAGGTTCAGGTGCGGAGCTGGGCAGCACAGCCCGGGGCTGGGAGGGACCCACAAGGGCCAGTGAGTCCATCTCGGGGCACTGCAGACACCCCAAACCCCTGGGGCTGTTGGCCTCCTGCATCTCCCTGAAAAGGGATTGTCACAGGGTTACATGGCCAAGGCTGCTCCTGTAGGCTCGTGAATGCGTGGGAAGCGCTTATTGAACTGGAAATGGTTACAAGTCACAGTGCTGATGGGGCGTGTTGATGTCCTTGCCTTGTTCTTGCGCTTCCCTGGCAAGCTGCTTCTGGTCACGTTTTTAACACAAAGTCAGAGCAGGAGTGTGACACAGCCCCTGGTCTCTGCAAAGGATGCCAGTTCCCTGAGTCCCATCCCAGGGAAACTGCGTTCCTCTGTGGCATGTGCTGTTGAGCTTGGTCTGAGCTGGCACATTTTGGCTTTTTTCCCACCTCACACAGGTGGAACTGGACCTTAAGAGCTGCAGCCTGACCCAGGGAGATGGGGGATTTAACCCAGCAGTGAGTCTGCAGCTGCTGGAAGGGCAGTGACAGGGGACAGCCCAGTGCCCTCCAGCTGGAGCACATCCTGTAGGGAAAGGAGACAGAGGGGCAGGGACTGGGCTGGAGAAATTCTGCCTGAGTTTTTACTGAAACTGGTTCTGCAAATAATATATGTAAGTGTGAGGAGAGCATTTAGTGTTACTTCAGTAAATAGGAGCATTCTGTGTCAAGGCTTGAATACAGCACTTACCACCACGGCAGTACACATTTAAACCATATTAATTATGAAGCTCCCCTCAGTGATGTCTGAAGGCCCTGAGCTGCAATGAGTGTGACAGATTTCTTACCTGTCATTGCAGTGTGAAGATGATACTTTCAAGGCTCAGATTTTGTTCTGTCCTTCAGTTTTCTTAGTGCTGTGAAAGGGCCATGCAGAGCAAAATGGGCAGAGGGTCTTTTAGTGTCTGACAAGGATTTGTATTTAATTAATTAGCCACGTACTACTGAAAGTCCTTGGTAGAGTTGCAGGGAAGCAGTTGAAGGAACTCTTGAAGCAGGACTAGGATTAGTACCAGGCCAGGCTTTGTGACTGATGTTGTCTAGCCAAGTTTTGAAAACCTCCAAGGATGGAGATCCCTTTCCACCTCTCTGGTGACCTGTTCCAGTGCTGCACTGCTTTGTTGGGGAGGCTTTTCCTGATGTGAGCCTGAACCTCACAGCAGCCTCTGAGCATCCAACCTGGACCCACCTGCAGAGCAGAGGGAAGGCTTCTCCTGCACTGGCTCCATCTGTAGACTAGCACATGGTTTGTCTTAGGATAAGAATGCCCTGTGGGACATTCAGGACATTTTTTGTGGTGACCCCCAGGATCTTTGCAGCAGGATTGCTTCTCAGTTCCTGCTGTTTGTACTGGTGCAGGGAGTCACTGCCCCATGTGCTGAACTTTGTACCTTGTCAGAGTAAACATGCTGTGGTCTAACATGCTGTCTGCAGCACCTGGTCTGTGGTTGTGGTGCCAGGTGTAGCTTCAGACACTTTCTTTGGAACATGAATTGTTGCTGTTGCTTTGTGTGGACGTAATGTAGTGCTCATTCATGTTACGCTGGAAAGCTCATGTGTAGTCTGACATGCATTCACCTTGCTTGGTCATGCTAGTCATGGAATTGTGGAATCTCCGAGTTGGAAGGGACCCACAGGGGCCATTGAGTCCAGCTCCTGGCCCTGCACAGACACCCCAGTAATCTCACTCACTCCCTGAGGGTGTTGTCAAAGCTCTTTGAGCTCTGGCAGCCTTGGCATTGTGCCCACTGCCCTGGAGAGCCTTTTCAGTGTCTGACCACCCCCTGGGGGAAGAGCCTTTTCCCAGTATCCAACCTAACCCTCCCCTGGCAGCTCCAGCCATTTCCTCTGATCCTGTCACTGGTCACAGAGAGCCCTCTGCTTCCCCTCACGAGGCAGATGTGTAGACCGTGGTCAAGCCTCCCCTCTTCCCCAGGCTAAACAAGCCAAATGACCTGAGCTGCTTCATATACCCTTGTTTACACCCTTCACCATCTCCACCATCTCTGTGGTGTAGTGTAGTCCTTACACACCCTTTCAGTGACCTTCCCCAGCAAGGCTTAGGTCACTGGTGGGACCTCAGTCAAGTGTGATGGTCTTTGTTCTCTCTTCTCCCCTTGGAAGAGTTTCATGCTGTTCTGCTCTCCTGAAGGGCAAGTCCTCCTTCATTGCCATGGTGTGGCCTCTCTGGCTCTGCAGCTGGTGTTCTTGTCACCTGTTTCACACTGTGTAGGTGGGCTGTGTGTCCACTGCCATCACAGCACTTCACAAGGCCAGGGAGCTGTGTGACAGCAGCTCTGAGTAAGGCTGGTTGCAGAGAGGATGTGGACTGGATATCTGAATATACAGCTGGGATGGAAGGGAGCTTAAAAACAGCAATTCAGCTGGACAGTGCTGTGGTTGAGAACAGGTGATTTTTTTGTTTGTTTTGCAAATATAGATTTTAATTTTGTGGGGTTCCCAATGAATTTGAAAGGACTGTGCTTCTTTTCTGCATTAATTATAGATGTGGACTAGGCAGTTCTAGGTCACAGAAGCACAAAATGGTTTAAAGCCCATCTTGTTCCACCCCCTCGGGGCGGCTCTCAGTCCATTCCCTGCCTGGCCTGTACTTGGAATTGAAAGTACTCCTGCTTATTCTGGAATTCCAGGGGACAAAATTCCCTTGCCCAGTTGTAGGGGCTGAACATAGTTTTGGGTTTAAGTCACATTGAACTGCCCTGTATGCAGGGTCTTCTAGAACATATTCAATTGTCACTATAAAAGAGACCTTGAATATAAAATGCTACAGATGGACCAGGAGTTTGGAGATGTTTCCACCGTGGTTTGGCTTTTACCATTCAAAGCCCTTTGCTGAAATACTAAAGAGATTATGCTCTGGACATCAAAGGGAACGTGGGAATCCTTAAATGGGTAGGAAGAGATCCTTTTGGTGCCATGAACTATTTCCTACATAGTTCCATGAGGTGGTTTTGTCTGGTGTTACAGAGTTGAGTACTTTGTGTGAGGCCTAATGGTCTGTGTAGGTGGAGGGATGCAAAGACTTTCTTACAGAATGGCAAAGTTTCCTAAAGGGAGCAGGAGAATATTTTTCTGATTTTTTTTTTTTGTACATTAAATGAAGTGACCCTGGATCTTGGGGAGGGTTTTGCTGCCTCTGGTGGCTTTACTCTTGGGGCTGGAGTCTGGGTGATGCCGTTCAGGACACTTAGGCCAGTGACAGGTGCAATCATCAGCTTTCCTCAACATTCAGTGTTTGGTATGAAGAGAGCAGTTGGCTTAAGGATTTGGAAGAGTTGATCAGAGTCTTCCTGTCTGACTGAAGAACAACAAGGAGGAACGAGCTTGTAAAAGTGATAATGTCCAAAAGGGTCTTCCTGGGTGGAGCTGTTGATGACTGAAAGGGGGTTTTGTGTTCTCTTGTTTTCTGTGCCAAATACCCCCAACAGCAAGACAATAAGGCCAATGTTTTAACGGCTTTGCAGGCTGGGAGCTGGGGCTGGGCGTGTGGAAAGTTTCCTAAACAAGGGCAGTGCTGTTTGTGCTGAGTGATCCGTTTCTGTCCCGCAGCGCGAGTGTATCTCCATCCACGTGGGCCAGGCGGGCGTGCAGATCGGCAATGCGTGCTGGGAGCTGTACTGCCTGGAGCACGGCATCCAGCCCGATGGGAACATGCCCAGCGACAAGACCATCGGCGGCGGGGACGACTCCTTCAACACCTTCTTCAGCGAGACTGGGGCGGGGAAGCACGTCCCTCGGGCAGTGTTTGTGGACCTCGAACCTGCAGTCATAGGTAACAGTGGCCTGTGCAAGTGACAGCATTTGCATGTCTTTGTGACTAAGAGATCCGTTTCTCTAGTCCTGAAAAGTGCTTTGGGGCTGCAGATTTTTACAGCATGAAGCTTGCCTACGCCTTCCTGGTGATGGAAAAGACTTGGCTTTATGTTCATTGAGATGCAAACTTGCACTATGAGCTCTTCAGAATTTCGGTATTACCTTCTGCCAGGCTGTGGAGTTGAAAAGGTCTTGTGAATGTGCCTCATGTTTTTGCTATGCAAGGGGCAGTCACAATCCCCTGGAACAGTATGGTATAATGTGTGCTGCAGTCAGTAGAACCTCTTTAAATGTCCAATATGTATCACTAAGCAGATTTCTTACAGTACACAGGGCTTTCCAAAGCAATCTTATACTGTGTGCCTTTAATAGTGCTTGCAGAAATGAGTCTCCATTACTAGTCTAAATTCAGGGACTTCTGAGTATGCATTTTAGCTTCCTGTTACCTTATCTTTGAATAACAGTCCTGAAAATCAGTTGTATTCAGCTCAGCTATGATCCCACACACCAGCCACTGACAGTGCCCCGTCCTGGGGCAGTAGCTGCACTGCCAGCTCAACGTGAGCTCCCAGTTTCACAAGACCCTCATTCCTTGTGTCATGAATCCTAGTTTTGTTCTCACCAGTGTGTGCTGGAAGTAATTCTGCTGGAGCTGGTTTCTGGCTGTCTTGCCTCAAGTACTGATTGGGGTTTTCAATAGCAGAGGTCTGTGTTGCCTGTGCTTGTGCAGTTGCTGTGTTTATCATCATATCAGAGCTGGGGGATGTGTGTGAATGTGCTCAGGCTACTCCTGTGTACCCAAACTGTGGATTCTGTTCAGTGTAACACTGCAGGCCTCTTTCTGTGAACCTCTGAGGGGAGCACAAGGCTGTGGGGCTGGTCAAGGGTGGGAGTGTTAGGTTCATAACTTTGAAGTGATCCCAGGCACCCTTGGCTGTATACTAATATTCCCAGGAGGTGTTGCAGGTCTGGCTTTGTGTTTTCTTGAGCCCTGTGGCTGTTGCCTCCTCTGTTGCTGGCCAGGTGGTGGCTCTGAGCAACAAGGAATGGCTGAGAAATGAGGTGAGGGAGAGCAGGTGGCAAAGCTCTCCCTGGCCCCAGGGGAAGGGGACCTGGTGAGTCTTGGGACAAATGAAAGGAACTGAGTGTTCAGTGCTTGTTAGTGATGCAGGTGTAGTGTGGGGAGATGGACAGGAGGCTGTTGCCTTAAATCTTGGTAATACTCAGAGTTACATCATGTGCCTTTCTAAGGCATAGCTGCCCTTCTTTATTCCTGTTTGGCTAGTGTGAAAATCACTGTTCCAGTTTCCTGGGCAGAGCTAGCATGAGCTTCCTATTCATGCAGCAAGTCCCTCTGCACTGAGGTTGTGAAAAGCCATGTCTTGTGCATGCAGCAGCTCTGCATCTGTCACATGTGTGCAGAGGGGTTTCCTGTGCTTCCAGATCAGTGCTGCTCCAGGAGAAGGCAGGAGGATGCTGGGAGTGTGCACCAGCTCTGTGGATGTGGTGGTAAAATACCATCAAATACCATCAAACTTCCCCATGAAACAGGGCAGCAACACCCGGGAATTCAACACAAGTGTCTTTAGAAGTCTACTCTTCATGTTTTTAAGTCTACCCTAGGCTTAAAAACATGAAGCACAGTAAGTCTGGGGCAAGCTTGTGTAGCTGTCCCCTCAGCTCTAAATTCTTTGTTCCAGCAGAGTCTCATAGTCCAGTGACTTGTCTTTTCCCAGAACCAGCCTGGCTCACACTGCACCCATCAGCTGTCTCTTTCTTTAGGTTCTGTATTTTTCCCTATTACCCTTTATAATTTGGAGTGGTAATGCAGGGAGTCTTAGACACATAGGTATTTGGGATGGTAAACTTCAAATTGTTTTTAGTTTGATGCAGTCCTAAAATACCTTAAGAGTACTGGATTGCAGACTGCAGTATGAGCTGCTCACCCTAAACTGATTTGAATAGTAACAGGATTTTTACATCTTGAATTCTACTTATCTTTGTCTTGCTCCTTTTTCAGATTGATGAATACAGGCAAACAGGCAGCTTCAGCTGTAGTTCATAAACCTCTCTGCTGTCCACCTGATTTTAATTAAAGGATGCAATACTGCCTTAGCACACAACTCAAGATTGGCTTGAGCTAAACCAGAGGCAAAGCTCTGCTGAGTGTCTTTGTACCTTTGAGGACAGAGCTTTAGCCTGCTAGATGTAAGAGCATGTTCCTGGGACTAGTGGAGATCGTAACTCTGCATCAGTCTCCAGATGTGGAACTGCTGGGGGATGCTGTGTGTGCACCTGAGCAGCTTCTTTAGCACAGCTGTGTGTGCTGGACCTTATGGCTCAGGGTTTGGGCAATTGCAGAACTCTCCAAGAATGGAGAATGAGTCTGCTGCTGTAGCCCAGTTTTAAATTGCTCTGACAGGTCAATTTTAAACTCAGATGTAAAATGGAACTGTTTCTTAAAGTGTAACTTAATTTTTCTTAGTTATTCAACATTCAGGCTGTAGAAAGCATTGTCACCTAGTGATAGGTAGTTATCAGGTTGCTTTTTATCTCTAAGGGTTTAGTTACCTTATTTTGGACACCCTCAGAAGTTTGAAAAACCTGGTCTACATAGAAAACTAACTTCTAAATAATGTTTATATATTATGTAATAACAATGATCTGTTTTTTCCCCCAGATGAAGTTAGGACTGGGACATACAGACAACTCTTTCATCCTGAACAACTGATATCTGGGAAAGAGGATGCTGCAAATAACTATGCTCGAGGTCACTACACAGTTGGGAAAGAGATAATTGATCTAGTCCTAGAGCGTATCAGGAAACTGGTAAGACCCTTCTTTATTGAGAGCTCTTAAACATCTTTTTTATTCTGTTCTACAGGATTTGGAAACTAGGTTATCGAATGCATAGCCCTATAAGCTGTGCTTTGATTTTCTTTTGTGGTAGGAGAATCTGTAGACTTAGTCTGCATCTGGTTTTATTCTTAGCCAGCTGAGAATGGCTGGATTATTCCTGTCAGATACTGCTTTCAAGTGGCCTAAAATGCTGATGAGGCTCCTGAAACTTCATGTATAATTTCATGTTCAACTTCAGGAAGCCAAGACTGAAAATTATGCTTCGCATAGTTCCTGCTGGAGAAGGAGTGGTCTCTGGCTGTGGCTCTTTCAAGGAAGTTTAAATAGGAGTGTTTGCCTCTGTGGTTTAGGCTACTGTTTGTGCTTCCTGCTGTTAGGATTTCTGGATTAATTTTATGGTAATAACAGTAGAAAAGGAATAAATCTCAGTAAGTTGGGATGTTTCAGGCTCCCCAGTACTTTGATCATGTGGCAGACTTATGAAGATGGCAGCTTAGAGGGTTTGAGTTGCCTTTTTGGGCCTGGTAAGCATGTACATTACCCAAGGTGTGTCACAAAGGTAGGAATTGCCATTGCACAAAACCGCCCAGGTTATACCTCTGGTGCTTTCCTGTGGAGTGCCAAGTGTGTCTTACTGAGAAGCTCACCTTGGGCAGATCACAACTGGAATTATTCTCAGCACTTGGCTGCCACAGTGTCTAATTAAAGCAAAGATAAGCTTGCAGCAGGCTGTGCTTTGACCTGCAAAACATGGTTGTAATTTCTTTTTACAAACTGTTGGAGGTCCCTGTCAGTCCTGGGAATTGAGCTGAGCTTCATGTGGCACCTCTTTGTGAGGACAGGGCTGTCTAGTTTTGTCATCTGAGAAGCCTGGGCTGGACTGGCTCTGTAATGCACTGTGACAGCTCATCCTGCTGAACAGAGACATGCTTGGCACTTGTACAGGATTAGAACAGGAGCTCTGGGATGGGGGATTGCTCCACTTCAGTGCAGGTAGAGGATGTCAAAGCAGTGTAAGGGATAGATGAGGTGTAGGTCTTTGAATATTACTGCTCTTCTTGGTTGTTTAGTGGCCTTGGCTGAGAACTGGGAGTAAGGGGCCTTTGAGGGAGCAATTTGAAGAGGTCACCCTCCAGTGCTTTTCATGGGACACCTCCTTGATTTTTGGTGGATAAATCAAATCCAGTATTTCTGAAGTTTGAACAGTTGGTATGTGTCAGCATTCAGAGCTGTTGTTCTTGAGCTTGATTTGGGATTCTTGATGTCTACACCTTTATTTTCTCTTCCAGTCGGATCAGTGCACCGGCTTGCAGGGTTTCCTGATTTTCCACAGCTTTGGGGGAGGCACTGGCTCTGGTTTCACCTCCCTGCTGATGGAGCGCCTCTCAGTTGACTATGGGAAAAAATCCAAACTGGAATTTGCCATCTACCCTGCGCCGCAGGTCTCGACAGCTGTGGTGGAGCCCTACAACTCCATCCTGACCACCCACACCACGCTGGAACATTCCGACTGTGCCTTCATGGTTGACAATGAGGCCATTTATGACATTTGCCGTAGGAACCTGGACATTGAGCGCCCCACCTACACCAACCTCAATCGCCTCATTGGGCAGATAGTCTCCTCCATCACTGCCTCGCTCAGGTTCGATGGTGCCTTGAACGTGGATCTCACTGAGTTCCAGACCAACCTGGTGCCTTACCCTCGCATCCACTTCCCGCTGGTGACGTACTCCCCCATTATTTCGGCAGAGAAGGCCTATCACGAGCAGCTCTCTGTGTCTGAGATCACCAACGCTTGCTTCGAGCCTTCCAACCAGATGGTGAAGTGTGACCCCCGCCACGGCAAGTACATGGCCTGTTGCATGTTGTACCGTGGCGATGTTGTCCCCAAGGATGTCAACGCTGCCATCGCTGCCATCAAAACCAAGCGCACCATCCAGTTCGTGGACTGGTGTCCTACTGGGTTTAAGGCAAGTCTCGGTTCCATTGTGGTTTTTCAGACTTCTCATTTGCTGTCCTGGGTCAGTGGAGTGTATTTGCTCATTGAGCTGTTCTGTGGGTTCCTGGTTTGTGTTTCAGGAAATGGAGGCTTAGGTTCTTGTACAGAGCAGTTTTGTGAGTGACACACTTTATTCAGCTCCTGTTGTCTGGCTTTGATTATAGTCACTGTAAGAACACCACAAAGAAACTCATGGTCTTTTCTGCATCTCCTGCAGGTTGGCATCAATTACCAGCCCCCCACAGTGGTTCCTGGGGGAGACCTGGCCAAAGTCCAGCGGGCAGTCTGCATGCTGAGCAACACCACGGCCATTGCCGAGGCCTGGGCTCGCCTGGACCACAAGTTTGACCTGATGTATGCCAAACGTGCCTTTGTCCACTGGTATGTTGGAGAAGGGATGGAGGAGGGGGAGTTCTCAGAGGCTCGGGAAGATTTGGCTGCTCTTGAGAAAGATTATGAAGAAGTGGGCACAGACTCGATGGATGGAGAAGATGAAGGTGAAGAGTATTAAAGCCAACAGTGAATTGCAAGTCTTGGCCATTTTACTGCCTCTTTAGTAGCAATGTAAATCATGTCATCTGATTGGAATAAACTTCTTTAATCAAGAACTTTGGTAGTGTCCAAACTATGTACACTCATTAACTATATGCAGTCAGCAGTCAAGGGGATGGAGTTTCTAAGGAAGGGAGCTGAATAAAATAGCCATGCTGTAGTTCAGTGAGTTCTTGTCCTTAAGGCATTCCTATGTGGAGAGGTATTAGTGTCTATTTTCCCCTAGAACATGAGACTAAAATGAGCTGGAGCTTTTGCTGGAAAATGAGTTGGCTACATTTTTTCAAGGACTTTAAAGCTGGTGTCACAAGAGGCAACAGGAAGTAACCTTGAGTTATCTGTAAAAGATGCAACACCTTCAAAACCAAAGGCTATTTGAGTTAGTTTTCTCCTATTCTTAGATTTAATAAGGGCAATAACTTAGAGATGCAGTAACCTGGATGGGGAGGAGATGCTCAGACAAGATGTGCCATAGCATGAGGAACCTGGAAGGGAAAGAGATGCCCAGGAAGGGTGTGTCATAGCTTGAGGAACCTGCCAACTCAGCTAGAACCTGTGTGGTGGTTGCCCTTGTGTTGCTGTATCCTCCCACAGAAGGAACTGGAGCCCCTGTCTGCAGGTCTCTGCACTCAGCCTTTGCTTGAAGCTGTCTGGAGCAAAATCTCTGGGTTAAATACTAGTTTTCCCTAAAACTAATTGTTTTGCAGAAGTAATTAGTCCGTGGGTTCAGATGTGAACATTGCCATCCTTCTGTGTAAGCTGATGGGACAGGAGAGGATTTGGCTAATCAGGTTTATCTTCAGATGTGGACAGCCTCTGTCTGAAACCCTCTGCATGGACTGAGTGGGGGCCTGGGCACACGGTGAACCACAAATCAAATGACTTGGCTGTTGTGGAGTTGGATGACTGAGGAATTCCCTCAGAGCAGAGCCAGAGGTGGAATAGTCGATACCAAAGTCTGTCTCCAAGATGAGATTTGGGCTGGAGAATTCCCTGCTGTCCTATTTCAATCTTATTTATATTGCTCCTGATTTAATAGCAGAGTGTGCTTGAGGCCAAGCCTTACAGCCTGTTAGTTGCAGATGTACACACCTGCCTGGTGGGAGTCTCAGCTGGGGTGTGAATTGAATTCCTGAGCTCCCTTCTGTGTGGAAGCCTCAGTGCTCAGGTGGTGCTGCAGTATCTGACATCCCCTCTCAAACCGGGGTCCTTTGCCTTGTCCCAGTTGGGTGCACTTGTTCTATATGGGGGGTATCACCTCTAATTTAGACTAACATTGATGGAAGGTCTCAGAACAGCCTGGTCTGTTCGGGCTGACTAGGAATTGCTTGGGCTGAAAACCTGTTGTCCTGGATCACTGGGTGTGTTTTTGTGGCTGTTGAGTTGAGTCAATCTCATTTGAACTTCTTGGAGCTGGAAATTGCCAGTTTCACATAGATGGGGGGAGCCTTGGGGCTTTACCACTTCAGTGAGTGGCTCAGTGTCAGCGTGCTCCTGTGCAGGATGTGTGTCAGTCACACCCACCATTCAGCACAGCTGAGTGTTTCAGTGAGTTTCTTGTTTGCTTCTCCTTGTGGTTTTGTGCTCCAGGGTGGAAATAACTGTCACGAATTTCAAGTCCCATTGATTTACTTATTTTCCTGCTTACTGGCTGATTAAGCAAATGTTGGGCAGGGCCCAGGGGACAAGCATGTTCCTTCCAGGTTTTCATGGGATGGCAGTGCCCATGAGAGGGGTGTGCAAAGGGCTGTTTCATGCCTTGCAGGTGTCAGATTTTCACATGGAAGACCCTGCACTGCCAGCAGATCATGGACAGTGCTCTGTGCCACAAGTGCCAGCACCGTGATTTCCTTTGAATGTTAAGTGTATTGAGGCTGTGGATTTCTGAACTGGCCTTCAGTGTGATCTTTTAGTGGTTTGGCCCTTGTGTGAGGAATTTGGTTTCGGTGAGGCTTGGCCTGCTCTGTCTCCTGCAGATAATGTCTGGGTTTTACTGCACATGTGGATTACCCGTATTTGGGACACTGCCTGTGCAATGGGAATTGTCTCGTGGTGTGTCAGTGTGTTTTATCCAGGCATGGGCAGTGATGAGTCTGTGCAGGGCTCAGCACTCAGCAGCTGTGGAAAAGCCTTGTCCATATGGAATGCTGAGCTCTGAAAAGCTGGGAATCTCATTCTGTGTAGGCTATGCAAGACGCACTATGCTTTTCATTTTTAAAAGTAACATGTAATGCTACTTAGAGAAGGTGTAATCTGAAACATCACTGGGGCAGGTTTCACAAGAGAGGCTCTGTCACATGGTAGCCTTTGGACTGATGCTGAGAACACATCATGCATTTTCAGCCTACATCAAACTTGAAATTTCTTTATATTAGTGTTAAGAAACGCTGTTGCCTGAGCCAGTGGGCAGCTGCTCTCAGTGTGGGCATGTACATGCTGAGCTAAGATAAGATAGAGTTTTTCTCAGATAGGAAGCCAAGATAATTACAGCAGGAAAATCCTGCTAAAACTGCTCTTGCTTCAGTGAGCTGCAGAAATCCTTAAGCATGTTCTAATTACTGGCTCTATGGCTGAATGAACAAATGTGTGGTTCATGCGTTTCCTGAAATGGAGAGATCTTGCACTGAATTAAAATTTGAGTGTAAGAGTGTACCTGGGATTTGCAGAGGTTCATATTGACTATCTCTTTAAGGCAACTGCTTGCTCTAGACTGTGAAAGCCCTTCTCTAATTCTAAGTAAGTAACTATTCTAACTATAAATGTTGTTTTCTTTGATAAGAAATGCCCATAGTTGTGCCTTGCACAGTCATGTGCCTGTTTGCACTGGCAGAAGTGCAGGCATTATCTGGTGGTAACTAAATATATCTTTACCTGTGTGGTGACACAGCTTTCTCCAGTGTTGAGATTGGCAATTAGTAGCTCTCACCTGACAGAATCCCTTGTGTGAGTCATGAAGTGGAGGGGGAGGAGGAAGTGGGCTGGAGCCCTCGGCGGTCACTGTGAACTTTGTTGTAATCCTGGTGTTATCTGTAAGATCTGTTCCAGGCTGGCTCTGGTGTTGTGCCAGGGGAATGCAGTGCAGCAGAATCTGATTTCCACCCACTCTGCCCTCTGAAAAAGCAATCTGAATCCCCTTTAATGTGCTAATATCTGTATTATATATATAATTATGTACATTCCTAATTTCTATAGTAAGCAGGCCACGGTGTAATTGTGAGATAAAAATCTCGTTTGGGCAGCAGAAGTGGCATAAACCAACAGCTACACATGCTGACACCTCTTTGCTACAGAGCAAACTGTTCTCAAATAAAATGAGAAGGGGCTTCTGTGCCTCAGATACATCAAGTTCTGTCAAACTCACAGGTCACATTCACCTGTTCAGCCTATTGCTGCAAAGCAGGAACTTACCTAGGGAGCTCTTTGGAGCTGGAATTGGTAAGTGAGATTTTAAAGTGAATAAGGAAATGATAGAGTGACTCCAGCACTGTGGAAAAAGAGATGGGATTGCAAAGGACGCTGCTTTTGGCAGTGTTTTCAGAAAATACAAAGCATTATCTGAAAAACTGGATAGTCTTAAGTTGGTAGTAAAGGTTCTCTGGCTTTACCTTCTTTGTTTCTCCACAGGGCAATGGTGAAGAGTTGGACAGTGATGGCTCCTGGACAGTTTAGGGTGTGACTTCTTGAGGAACTAGTGGGAAAGCCAAGGGAACAGCAGTGTCAATCCATTACTTCATGCCCACTTACAGCAGCCATATAGTTCTGTTGTCATGTCTTGTCCCAGGCCTTCAGCCTTGCCAGGCCTGCTGCTGGCACCCACCTCCCACTCTGGCAAATTCCCCAAGACAAGCCAGGCTGGCATCTTTGTGTGCTTAGCTCTGCTTTTCAGTGACATCTGTGTGACTGCTGTGACAGCAGAGGGCTGGGCAGCTGAGGCACTGCTGCTGACGTGCTGCCCTGTGCCCTTCCCCTCTGAGGGGCTCCAGGGCCTGTGCTGTGCCCAATAAAACTTTGCCTTTGCAGCAGGCCCTGCTTTCCTGCATGTAGGAGAGGCTGCACAGAAGCAAAGCTGCAGTGGCCACTATTTATAGCACAGCTATTTCAGTGTAACAGGGTGGCTTTTTCACTGGCCTTGCTGAAGTTTTGTAGCAATGGAAGATTCCAGTTATTTTGCAGGGGTTTTTTTTGTCAATCCCAGACTTGTTTGATTTGGAAGGGGCCTTAAAGCTCATCTTGTTCCACTCCCTGACATGGGCAGAGACACTTTACACTAGCCCAGGTTGCTCCAAGCCCTGTCCAACCAGGCCTTGGACCTTCTCTGCCCAACCTGTGCCAGGGCCTGCCCACCCTCACAGTACCTTTGAAGTCACATTTCTATAAGTCATAAAAGTTTAGGAAGAAAAATGGACCTGGTGTTAAATGTGAAGATGCCTTATCCTGTACAGGAGCTGTGAAACCACCATGGCCAGGAAAGGACAGAAGGTCCTGTCAGGAAAAGGATAGTGGACCAGATGACTCCTGATGACTCCTCGCCAGTTTTGTCATGTTTATAAAGAATTACTTCAAAAAAGCATTTTCTTTTGAACTCTGAAAACAAGGACTGGGCTTATAAGCAAATTCAGCAGTAAAGACCTGAACAACAATTTTCCATTGTATTGCAGGACTCTCTGGAAGGGCTGTAGGGGTTTCTGTGTGGGTTGGGGAGGTGATAATGATTAATCCCTTCCTTCTATCTGGGTCTGAACTAGAGGGAGGACTAACAGTGTAACTTCCAGGCTGTGCAAACACTTTGATCTACAGATTTCCCCTAAAAGCTGGGCAAGCAGATTAAAGATGTGGAGTCTCAACTGGCTGTTAATAGGGAGAGGAATGAGAGCATGATGAGGTGGGATAAATCACATTGCTCTGAGGGTATTGTAGGTGTTAGCTGATGAGACGCTGAGAAATACCAGGACACTAAATTAAAAAAATACAGAGGAAAAGGGCAAGAGTCACATGAGGAGTGTGGTGCTTTCTGTGAAGCTTTTCAGTGAATTGAGTCTGTTAAACCCTGGTCTCCATCTTTCTGCAGCCCTTCCTTTGCACAGCCAGCTCCATGTTAAGTTGTTTTAAAGATATTCTCAGCCCTTGTGATTCTGCCCTGTTTCCTCAACCTTCCAGGCATGTTTCCCACTTTCTCTGCAGCATTATTTTGGTCCCACTGATCTGTGTCGACAGCTTGGAGTACTCGGGCACAAAAAGTTAAATTCTTCTTTTCAAGTGTTTGCAAGAAAACAATAGTTATAAATACTAAGCTTGAGGGTCTAGAAGACATCCCAGAAACATTTAGGATTTACTTTTTTCTAATACTGAGCAGTTCATTAGAAATGGAGGGAGACTCGTGAAGTCTTAAGTGAATTATTCTTTATAAGAAAGAAAGGAGGTGGATCTGAGTCCCTTTAGAATGAACTGCTCCAGGCTTCTGTGTGACACAGTGTGTGAGAGCCCTCTCAGTTTTGGCCCAATATGTGCAAATGTGACTGTGTTAAATCAGCTGCAAAGCTGAGGGAGAAGGGGTTTTTTTCTTTGGGGGTTTCAAAAAGCAGGAAGAGAGGCCTGATCATAAGCAGGAATATTGAAATTCGCTTTATAAGTTTGGGACTGTGGATCCAGATGGTCAGGGAGAAGTTGAAAAAATGCTTGACTTTTTTTACAGGCTGGGTTTGTTTGGTCCATATGGATGTGATTGGTGCTCCACAAAGCCTGCCCCAAATGTGTTGCATTAGGCCTTTCTCCCCCTCCAGCTCCGTTCCCTTTGGGAGGTGATGGCTGATGTTGAACTGCCATCACACTGTGGTGAGGAGGGCCTGTTTGTGGCTTCCTCAAGAGCTGCAGGTCTTTTATCTCTGAAGAGTTTAGGACTGAAATAGTGAGATCCTGTTGCTGGGCTCTATCTGCAGACTTATCTCTGTCTGCTACTCAGGCAGTTCATCAGACAGATCAGAGGAGGAGATATTTGGGCAGTCCATAACTCTCCCAAATTGTCTTATGTTTGGTGGGCAAGATTCACTTTTCCAAACGTTGTTATTTACCTGTAGCCACAGTGAGGTGTACTGGGATCCTTTTGCAATATCAAAGTGACTAGAGGAAAGAAGATAAAGGGCTTTTTCTGTCCATTCTAAAGTTAGAATTAAGTGAGTTTTCTAAGTGCCTGTTGAAGGCCAAAGGTGTTAAGTCCGGAATTTGCATTTGACTTCAAAAGGCTTAAACTGGGACAAATTCTTCTGTCCAAAATGGCTCAAACTTATCAGACTTTGCTCAGGAGCAGCTGAGGGAGCTGGGGGGGCTCAGCCTGGAGAAAAGGAGGCTCAGGGGGGACCTTGTCACTCTCTGCAACTCCCTGCCAGGAGAGGGGAGCCAGGGGGAGTCAGGCTCTGCTCCTGGGGAACAGGGACAGGAAACAGCCTCAGGTGGCACTGGGGCAGATTTAGTGTGAGTAGTAGGGTAAATTTATTAATGGGAAGGGTTGTCAAGCACTGGAGCAGGTTGTGCAGGGCAGTGGTGGAGTCACCAATCCCTGGAAGTGTTCAGAAGATGTAGGTGTGGCACTTGGGGACATGGGTTAGTCCTGGACCTGGCAGTGCTGGGGGAAAGGTTGGACTGGATCTTAAAGGGCTCTTCCAACCTCAGTGATTGTGATTCTTACCCTGCAGTTTTACCTGTGGTTTCTTTGACTTTCTCAAGACAAGAAGCCCTGAGGTTACTGGCTGTGCAGTGCTCCTGTTTCAGAGGTGGCTGCTGTGAGGGGCTGGTTGCAGTGCTGCACACCAGGGAGCAGCTCCAAGCAGTGCTCTTCAAGGAGGCTGCCAAGACCTACAGCATTTTCATGTTACTTTTCCTTTTGTTACAGCTCTGTGGCTGCAACTGTCAAATGCATTTCACAGCCTTACATCACCACCACTTGCAAAAGCTGTGCTTCACTCACTCTGCTGATGGTGGGTATCTTTGTGGTTTTTCAGTTATTTCAAAACCCCCTCATGGGACCTGCCTTGGGTGGCTGCTGCTGCTGTGCAGTGTTTCCAAGGGCTCCTGGTGTCCCATTTGGAGCCTGGTGGTGTTTTCCAGCTCTTCTGGAGTTGATTCTGTGCAATTCTACACAAATTGTCACAGCAGTGCCCCATGCTGAGTTACTTTTTTTTATATTTGGATATATTATGTATATGTGTATATTTTAGATCTTACCTGCTTGCTATTCCCATCCCTGCCCTCCCTCTTGTCTCACCCATGCAACCAGGTTTTTACTCTTGTGCTGCCTCTTGCACTTAGTTTTGTGCTAGGGATTTCTTGGTTTTTCAATTTTTCTCCAAGAAGGGCACAGTTTTCTTTTGCTCTCCTGATCTCTGTGTAGGAGCAGGGAAGTGTGGGGTGCCAGGGGTCAGCTACAGGCCCCCCTGTTCTCTGCTGACTGGGGCAGGATGGGTTGCTGCCTTTGTTCTCCCCCACTGCCATGGTGTGTTTATGTGGAAGGCAGGGCCTGTGCACGCATGGATGTGTCCCAGTCACGTCTCAGTATGTTATAGAACAGTTTCTGCCATTGTCCACAAATGCTTTTGAATCTGGTGTTAATGCTTTGCAGCGAGCACATCTGGCCCCCAGAGATGGGGGTTCCAATTCCCTGATTTCCCTTGTCATTCCAGCCAAACTTACTGGCACTTCCATGCAGAGTACTGCTGTTTCTTGTTTTACTTTTTGCTGTGTTTAGTGTTTATCTTCCTCTCTCTGTTTTCGAATTCTGTGCCTGCTTCTTTGCTTGTTCACTGTTGTTGCAGATCCCAACAGGGTGTTTTGGTTCCAGCTTTGTCTGTTAGAGCATATGTGCACTGGCTTCCTTATTATCACTGCCTGCAAGTATTTAATGCCTGGGAAGCGTGTCTGCACGTGTTGGGTCTGCCTGATGAGGCTGAGGGGGGCAGTTTGACCCCATATTGACTTAGAATGTGTTTATTTTGGACTGGATGTGTTAAACACTCATATGTGGTTAGTGCAGACACCTGTGTGCTGATACAACTGTTTTTTTGCTAATTGTAGGTGCCGGCAGATCAAGGGCAATCCTTGCTCTTGTACTTGTGGTCACTGAAGGCTTTTCTTGTTTAGTCTTGTACTTTCTTGCGAAAGATGCTCTGATGTCTGCTGGAGACTTTGAGTCTTTTACATCATCTTCCCAGATGTGTGGGGGTCCAGGTATGAAGGCAATAAGCCAGGTTTCCTCTGTGGAACTCCCCCAGAACTCTGTGCATTTGGAGGTCTGACTCTTTTGACTGTAGAGCTTCTAAATTCCTTCTGTTGTCAGGTTGTTTAATCCCATCCTTTCCACTTTGAATAACTTCTGGCTCCCCAGCTGTTTTAACTCATGTGCCATCTCCCAGATTCAGCATCAGTCTGCCTTTGTGTGATTCATGCAGGTTCTTACCACCTTTGCTTTGCTGATTTTGTCACCTTTGTCATCAGTATTGACTGAAATGTGTTCTCTGCCTTAATTTGTGTAGCTCTTGCACATTCTCCAGTGTACCTGAGTGATCTGCAACTATTTCTGCACCTTTAAATCCCTCTTAGAAGCAGTTTTTCTGTGGGTCTTCATCAGTGAATGAGTGGTTTAAAACCCAGACTTATGACCTGACTCCTTGTCAGCTTTGGGCTATAAATTTTCAGTGATCCACAGGGGCTTGGATGGCTTTGTGTGTACTTGCTGTTTGAAACCTGGCTAGTAGCTTGGTGGGAGAGTTTGAGGGTGCAAATCCCTCTGGAATGCAGCTGCAGGTATCGAGGCCCAAGGATGCCCCAAATCCTGTGCTGTTGCACCAGGTAATGAAGTCACCTCTGGTGTGCCTGGAAGCACCTGAGTCCTGGAGCATGTCTGGGTAACCCAGGGGGATTTTTGTAGCAGAGGCAGGAAGCCTGACTAGGAACAAGATTCACTAATTAAACACTTCGTGCAGAACCAGCTTCTCTCCTTGCCCAGGCCTAGGGGTGTCAGAGTGTCGAGGCAGGGGGTGGTGGCTTGTCTGAGGTGTGGTGGCACATGGTGACAGAGGGCTGGGCAGGGCTGGCACAGGGCACAGTGTGCAGAGTTGGGGGGTTTTACAGCTTCTTCTGCTCGCCCTGCTCAGAAACCACAGCTGAGCTCAGACCATTCATGTTTCACTGCAGCCAAGGGGTTGGAGTGGAGAAGCTGCGTTTTCATGTCTGAAATGGTGGGTTTTTCTAAGAAAAAACAATATGCTTTGTGGTTTTATGCATCATGGCAAACTGTGTTTCCCAGGTTGCTCTGTTGTTGCCAGGGCTTCACTTTCTCAAGCATTGAGGCTGAGTGAGTCCCCCCAGGCTCCCAGTACAGCCAGTACAGCAAGCGGTGGTGGGTTTAGGGTGAGGTTACTCTGACCTATTTTAGGCACCTGCCTTAAGATAGTGAACTTCAAAGCCGTCCCCTCACTGACTGTCAGGGCTCCATTGATGACAGGTCCCTTGTCAGCCTCCACACTCCCCAAGAAGTCCCACCCACTGCCTGTCCTGCCTGGGAGCAGGTTTTGTCCCACACTGCTGCCCCTTGCATGCTGAAGCACAAGAAGGTACAACCCAAATGTGTTGTGTGAGTCAGCAGCTGCCTGAGAGTGAGGTGAGGCGTGTGAAACAGCACCTCGGCTCTGCCTTCCCGGGGCTTCCAGCAGCTGTGGTTTGCTTATCCTTGTTCCTAGGGTAGTCTGGGCGAGGATTTGGAGTAAGGCTTTACTCAGCTTTAATAGCAGCTAATGATAGAGTAAGGGACTTGTAGAATTTTATTAATAAAAGCAATGCTGAAGGCAGTTGCACAACTGCAGAGGAGTTTCCTACTGGAGCAGAGGTGTTTCGTGCCTCCATGTGCTCAGCAGCTGCTCTTACCTGGAGCTGTGTGCAGCTGGGGCACTTCCGTCCCAGCCCACAGCCCGGCTCAGGTTTCCTGCCTGTCCCCTCGGCATGGCCCCTCCGCAGGGCTTCCTGTGCCTGCCTCCTCCAGCCTCAGCACTTCAGAGGGGCTTGGCAGGTCCCCCAGATGGCAGAAGGGGTCACAGACACGGGACAGAGCCATGGGCATGGAGTGCAGCTTCTAGAGGAAAGGGCATCTCTGTGTGGAAACCGATGGTTCTCTTGTGGGAAAAGCTGCCAGCAAAGTACCTAATTCTCCATCTAAACGCTGCTGCTGACACTCACTTAGCCAGGGCACAGTGTGAGACAAGCAGTTCTGGTATCTGGCACAAGAGCAAGAGCCAGAGTGGTGTCTGTGAGTTGGGAGCTTTGCTATTAAGGTCCATAGTCTGCTATATCCAGAATACTCCAATTTTAACCAGAATCTTGAGATCTCAGCACCCTAACACTAATAGTCCTGTTTCTCAAGGACTGACATGCATCACCATCTCTGGGAGCAGCTGGAAGATGTAAAACCCTTCTCTAGCCTTGATGATGACACTTGGACTGCTTTGCAGGTTTGTACAGGCTGCTGGTTTGCCCAGGAAAACTGGTTTGGTTTGATCTGTCAGAGATTCTGCTTACTAAATCTGTTTGTTCCCAGGAACCTATTTTCTTAAAGAGCAGAGAGGCTCAGCACATCTCCCTACCTGCCCTGTGCTCCTCTAAACATGTAGTACTTTAATTAGGCCAAACTCTGCTGATGAAATGAGGGCCTTGGCTTCAGGAGAGTTTCAGCTCTCTGTGTGGTGCTGATTGTCCCTGGACATGGCAGGATCTCTTCCAGGTTAGTTCTGTTATTCTGGAGTGCAGCTTCTGTAATATTAGCATATTTCTCTTAAGTTTTGTTCACTGAGGACCTTGCTTGGCTTTTGCAGTGTCCAAAGTGCAGATATCTTCTGTCTGCTCAGAAGTCCAGGGTATGGTGTTTCCTAAAGTCCTTCTCGGTGTCCTGTTGTCCCAGACCCATGGTACCAGCACTTGGTGGCTGCTGGAGGAACTGGCTTCAGGATGTGTTCTTGCTGTGGTGCAGAATCAAACTGGACAGACCCAGGTGCTGGGTGAAGGGCTGGGTACCCAGCCATTGTCTGAAGAGGAGAGGTGGTCTAGGATGGCAAGGGTAGGTACATAAAGGGGGAAAGATTAGTCCTTACCTGCAGAGCTGTCCCCAGGACACAGACCTGTTGGAGTGAGTCCATAGGAGGCCATGAAGCTGATTAGTGGGATGGAGCCCCTCTGCTGTGAGGAAAGGCTGAGAGATTGTTCAGTCTGGAAAAGAGAAGGCTGTGGGGTGACCTAATGGTGGCCACCCAGTTCCTGTAGGGACCTGCCAGGAAACATGGAGAGAGACTCTTTATGAGGGACTGGAGTGACAGGACAAGGGGGAATGGCGTCCCACTGAGAGGGCAGGGTTAGATGGGATACTGGGAAGAAATTCTTCCCTCTGAGGGTGGGCAGGCCCTGGCACAGGGTGGGCAGAGAAGCTGTGGCTGCCCCATCCCTGGAAGTGTCCAAGGCCAGGCTGGATGAACTTGGAGCAACCTGGGCTAGCGGAAGGTGTCCCTGCCCATGGCAGGGAGTGGAACAAGCTTTGAGATTCCTTCCAACCCAAATCATTCCATGATTCTGTGATCTTTTTTTCAGTGTCTAAGTTGGATACATAAATGCAAACAAGTCAGTGTAGGCTGTGGGAACAAGGTGCTCCAGGCAGGTGATGGTTGGTGCAGGAGGGTGAAGGGGATGCTCACACCAAGTAGGAAAGTTCAGAGTGTGGTTCCCACCCAAGAAAACACAGCTGGGTGAGGATGGAGGAATTGCCAAGGAAAAATCCCTGATGTGGTGGAGTTGGACGCCTTGGCACTCCTCCCCTTGGGCCAACCCCTTTTGATGGCCTTTGGGTTGCATGTTGGAGTCCTTCCTGCTCCTTTATTCCTCCCTGTCCCTGCTCGGTCCCTGCCAGCCCAGCAGCTGCTGTGTCTCCTGGGTTAACAATGAGCTGCAGCAAATGGGAGAATCCTGCTCATGGGGGACAAATGGAACAGGCTTGGAGAAAGCCCATCTAATAAAAGGTGTTAATTAATGACAGTCAACTGAACCATGAAGAAGGAATGTCTGCATTCTCATTCCAGCAGAGGGAAATCGGCTTTGCTTCCTGCAGTTTGTGCCTCCAGCACTTGGGGAACTGGGTTTCTAAGCCAGACAGTGCCGTGCCACACTAATCCCCTGAGCAGAGCAAGCACTGCAGATGTCACAGCACAGGGAAATGCAGCGAAAGCAGCGTGCAAAAGTACACGGTGGTGGGGATGGAGTGTTTACATCTGCAGGCAGCAAGGTGGAAAGACAGGTAAGATGCCTGATGGGATACACCGACCCTCCAGGGCTTCCTGCTTGCCTTAAATCTCCATCTTATCCAGCCCTGAGCCACCTTGCCCTCCCTTCAAGGCATCTGCTTTTTATCCTTGGGTCATCCCTTGATCTCCCTGCTCTGCTCACCTAATGCTTCGTAGCCAGTGCTTTTTCTCCTCCATCACAACTTCCCAGGCTCTGTTTGAGGGGTTTTTCATCACAGCCCCGTGGGAGGCCTTTGGATGTGACAGCATTGGCAGAAACAGTCCTGTTGTACGTGATCCTTCCAGAAGAAGTCCTCAGGGAGTCATTGCAAAAAGGATTTATTTGCTGCCCGCCACACCCCACTGGTGTTCAAGCATCCCTGATGCTCCTGGGGACCCTCAGACCCAAAGCCACAAAAGTAATGTTCTCCTGCCTGCCAGAGCCCCTGGAGTTTGGGATGTGCTGTAGAGCAGCTGTCAGAGGGTGATGAACCAGCTTAGCTTTCTCTCCAGATTGTGATATTTGGTGACTTACACTGGAGGGTCCCTTGGTGTGAATGAACAAACAGATAATGATGTATCTCACACCTGTGGTGAAGTTTCCTGTCTAAACCTGATCCTCTTCTGTACAAGGAAGGGGGGCCAGGTAAAATTCAGGGAAGGAAATGGCAGCAGAGCAGCCCCCTGGAAATTGGATGGCTGAGGATCCTCTGGGGGCTCCCGGAGGCTGAGACTGTGCGAGCTCCTCTCCGAGTGCTGGTGCTGCTCTGCCTTGGCCTTTGTCTTGCTCCAGAGCTTGTCCTGGCCTGGGGGACAGGGGCCTGTGGTGCCAGGCTGGGTGGGAGCTGGTGCCTCATCCATCCCCTCTGCCCTCAGAGCTTCTCTGAGCCCTGGCTGGGCAGGGAGGTGTCCAATTCTGACTCCTCTGCATGTGGCTGGGGACAACTTGGGAGTGCAGGATCCCTCCCTTTGCCGTGTCTGTTTCCCGTCCTTTCCACCACTTTTTTAAGCCAGGAGAAGAATTAGGCTCGTCTTAAACCAACCACGAGCGCTTTGCCCGAATTTTTGCTTTACTGTGGCAGAGAGCTGGCACCGTCCTGCCCTTCCCGTGCTTTGGGAAGGTGTTGGATGAGCAGCTGACGGGGGATGAGGGTAAAACCGGACCCCAAATCCCCGCCTGGAACTCTGCTCGACTTTTCCACCCCCTGCACTAACAGGGAATTTTACACTGGAATTTGAAGCCAGCGAGGGGAAAACTTTTAATAAACACTGATGCCCGGCAGAGCAGCGGGCTGCTCTTCCCAAAACTCGCCGTTTTGTGACCCAAAATAACACCGGAGCAGGGGAGAGGGGCGGCTTTTGTATCCTGGAGGGGCCGGGGGACCCCCGAGGGTCTCCGGCCCGGGGGAAGGGAGCACCGATGGGGGTACCAGGGGTGGGAAATGGGGAGCACCAGGGGGAAGGGGGGTTGCCAGGGGTTCTCTGGGCCAGGGTGAGAACCGGGGGGGTGGTACCGGGGAGGGAAGGGGGAACACCGGGGATCTCCGAG
>JAWWMP010000077.1:826873-881844 GCA_035047865.1 Dendrocincla tyrannina | reverse complement strand
CGGGGCGGGGCGGCCGCGCCCCCTCCCCTGGCCCTGCCCGGCCCGGGCGGACTCTTTTCCCCCCACGCGAGGCCCCGGCCCCCCCGCGGACGCGCACGGAGCTCCGGGCCGGGCTCCCCGGGATTGTTCGGAGCGCCGAGCGCAGCGGCCGCCCCGGCCGGGCCATGGCCGAGTTCCTGCCCCCGCCGGAGTGCCCCGTCTTCGAGCCCAGCTGGGAGGAGTTCGCCGACCCCTTCGCCTTCATCCACAAGATCCGGCCCATCGCCGAGCAGACCGGCATCTGCAAGGTGCGGCCGCCGCCGGTGAGTGCCCGCATGGCGCGGCCTTTGTGTGGGGCCCGGTGGGGCCCGGCCCGGCCGAGCCGCTGCCCCGGGCCCGGCGGGGCCGCCCAGCACAACTTTGGCCGCGGCTGGGAAGGGCCGCGGGAGCCCCAGCGCTGTGTCCGACCAGCGGAGCGCCGGGATAGAGCAGGGGGCGGCCGGCACGGCCCGGCCCGGCCTGGCCCGGCTCGGCTTTGCCCCCTCGCTCCGTCCTCGGCCGGGCCCGCTGCGGCCTCCGAGGGGCTGCCGGGGGTGCCCTCCCTCCCTCCTTCCCTCCCTCCCTCCCTCCCTCCATGTTGGCATTGTGGTCGGGTTACAGGGCCGGGGCACCCGAGCCCCGCAGCCCCCGGCCCGGCGGCCTCCCCGGCCCGGGCTGAGCTCACGGGGCCGCTCCTCAACTTGGGCAAGGAGCGAACTCCGCGGGCCGGAGTTGGGCTGGTGGCTCTGCGAGCCGGAGCCCAGGCAGACATGGCCACCATTTTAGAATGCAATACACAGTGGGGAGAGGAATGAGCCCTCTTCTTCATCACCATCATCATCATCATCATCTCGACCCGTGGGGTATTAAGCTCGAAATCGTCGCGTGAATTCGGGTTTCCTTTTGTTGGTCGGCTCAGTTTGTGGGGAAAGGTTCTGTGGCGATCATAGAGCCATAGTTTGTGTAGCCAGAATTGTTAGTTTGTTTAAAGGGGTGAACACCCGCCCTGGTGAGGAGAGAAATAGGACCAAACCATGCTTGAATCGCCCTTATTTTGAGTGAATTGCTCTTTCCCTAAGTGGAGGGTGGTGCAGCCGGGTTGAGGCACTTAACATGACGGCAACAACTAGAATGTTAAAGAGGTGCCGGGCTAAAATCTCCTCCAGCAAGGGGAGAAGCTGACAGAACAGTTCTGCAGGGCCAACTTGTGCGAGGGAGACTTGGAGTTCAAAGAAATGATGTTCAGAAACACACTCTGCTCGCTTTGGTGTGTTAGGTGTCGCTGGGACTCCTGTTGGTGTCCATCCTCTTCCTTCTGAATAAAATAGTAGTAACTTACTAAGGTGGTGTCTGAGGTGGCAGAAGTGTTTGTAGCAGAGTGAATAACGTGGCTCTCCCTGGAGAGGAAGGTGTTTCAGCTCTGGAACAGCAGTCCTTGGTGTTAAAGCACTCTTGAATTTGTGCCCCTTTTCCTGCAGGGCAGCCAGATGCTGGCAGAGGTAATGGGGGAAGAGGGTTTCTGTTCCAGAGTCACCATTGAACTTCTGTAATATTTTTGAGTAGAATGATCTTTTGGGGTTGTACATTGTCAACAGCGTTTCAGCAGCTGTGAGCAGAACAGAATTTGCTTTTGCTTTTTGGGGTTTATTTCTTTTGTGATTTGTTTTTTTTTAAAAAAAATGCCATCTAAAAAAATCCCCTCATCTGTTTCTTGGTTGATTGTGTTAAAAGCCAAAAAGCTTCTTTCTGTTGGAGATCATAACCCAACAGCCCTCTGAAGGCCTGAATTACTTATTGCAACTGCATTTTCAGCCACTCTGCTCTTCTCTTCCTGAAGGGGCAGGTATTGCAGCAGGCATTGCACCAGGTGTTGGACCTGCCTGGCTGCGTGATCAGCTCCTTCACTGAGCCTATTTAGAAGCAGGATGAAAATAGTTGGAGCTGCTGAGGGCTGGACACCGGAGCCTGGCTTTGGGAGAGCTGAGCTCCCCTGGCTTTATCTACCCTGGCTAATGCCTGGGATGACTGGTGAAGTGCGTGGTTGGTTCAGCAGCCTGGAGCATAGAGGGAGCTCTTCCAGAGCGACCAGAAAAGCCTTTAGGTTGACGTAGTTCCTGGCCTTCCTCCTGCAATCAGGAGCCGCAGTGAATATTCACTTATTGTTCTTCTCGGTGTAATCCAGGGGTCTGTAATGCCGTGAGCCACACACTGTACTGCCCTTTGCACAACCCTGTGTGTGTGTGTTCCAGCCAGATGCCTTGTTTGGTGGTGGCTGAGGTTTGGGATCTTCCTGCATCCAAGGCAATCTCTTCCCGGCGTGCGCAGGCCGGGTACGTGCCGGGGAGCAGGTAGGCAGCACCATGAGCTGACAGGATCTGTGCCGGGAAAGGAACTCCAAATTTGATGGTTTGGGCTGGCATTGGTTTAGTTTAAACTCTGCTGGGCAACTATCAGCAGATGGATTTGTGTTTCTCTGTCTGAGCTGCAATATGGAATAGCGTTGTGTGAGACTGGTGGTGCCCAACTGTAGCTTCCCCATTTGGTCATGGCAAAGCCCTTCCTCCAGAGCTGGCTTTGACCTTCCAGCCCTGGAGCACACTGAGGAGAGTTCCCTGGGCTCCCAGGGACGGGGGTCAGTGCTTTCTCTGGTCCCTTTCTGCTGGCATTACCTGGGCACCAGGTGGGCCTGGGGAAAACCACGTCTGTGGTGGCTCCTCATGTGTGGCAGCTTCTGAGGACAGTGGACTGTTCTGTGAGGGGGTATTGAGGCAGCTGATGTGCAGGAGACATCTGGGTGGAAGGCAGAGGATTCTGGGTGATTGCTGTATGTTCATGAGATGAAAGAACCTCTAGGAATATAACAGAGGTATAATTTCTGCATGGCAGTTTCCAGTGGAGGACTCAAAGGAACCTTTCTTCCTCTTCGTTCCAGTTCAGTTTGTTCCAGTCATCACCAATGACTGAGTTTTACTCTTACTTGGAGATCCTTTATTAGGATTTCTTCCTTTAAACCCAGCAGAGTTTAAGCTAAAATAATGCTAGCCCAGCCATCAAGTATTCCTTTCTTGGCACAGATGCTGACAGCTCATGGTATTCTGGTAATTTGGAGTAAACTAAGTTTATTCCAAAAACTTAGTGTTGGCCTTACGTTCTGGGAGCTTGTGATAGCTCTGCACATCAGTGGGGCATTTAGGGGAGTGAAATCAAGAATTGCTTCGTGGGTTGACAATGGAGGAGTTGCTTGAAGTAGGTAGTTAATAGTAATTAGTGGAAGCAAGGAGTCTAACAAATGTGAAGTTTAACTTCAAGAAAGAAAGGTAAAATGTGGAGCAGGGAGGGTATCAAATGCTCCAAGTCTTTCTTGAGGATGGACTGTTCCTTTGCTGCTTTGAAGAAATAACAAATAACAATTACTTAAGCCTTACTTACCATATTAATCAACTTCAAAATACTCAACATTGTACAATGTACTAGAAGCATCATAACTTTCCCAAGGCCAGGCATGAAAATTGAGAAAATTCAGGCTGAACTTCATTGCTTTAAATAATGTGAATGTGGAGAAGTACCTGTTGAGGCTTCCAAGTAACCTAAAGCAAGCACTTAAAGATTAGAAGGTCTGGATTAATGGACCTGGAATCCAGAAGGAATTGACACTGGAGTTATTGAAATTACTGACTGTCAGTTTTCAGTAAATCCTGGAATCCTGGGGGACGTTCAAGAGGGCAGGGAGAATCAACTTCCTTAATGGTGGGTCACAAATGATTTCAACTCTTAATGAGTGTTTGTCATGAAGGATCCTTTTCTAATGGTCTCAGAACCTCAAGCCAGGGGTATGTGACTTTCTTTACAAGTCCAGAAGAACAAAAGTCATGATTCCAAATGGAATGTGGAGTTCCAGAGGTGGCTCTTGCTTTGGAGGGGTCCCAAGTGCCCAGTGAGCAATGGATATTACGAGGCAGTAATCGCTTAAGTAGGGCTCAGTGAGAGGGTTTACCTTTGGAACAAAGGAGCACAGCGTCTCAGAGGAGGGAGGAGTGTAGGAAAACAACTGTGGATCCCTGTGGAAAGCAGTGGAATGGTGGGATGGGAGCTCCAGATAAAGCAGGGAATGCATCTCTGGAGTTTCTCGGTGGTAAATAAGGGGATTTGGGCTCTGGGGTAGCATGAGAGTAGGAAATTTGGCATTCAGGATCCTGCACTCGTTGGAGGACTTTGAAAAGATTTGATGACTGGGGAGAGTACAAGAAAGTGTCAATAAAGTTCTGCACATCAAATAATGAATTTTGAAAAATATAACCTTAGCAAAGCTTGAGTGGTGAAACCTAAAAGTTCAGGGCTTGAGAGAACTGGAGCTGCTGCTTCAGGGAGGTATTGTGAGGAGCAACATTGATTGAAATGTTGCTTAAACCTCTTAGAGTCTGTTCAAGCTGCTCATTCAGGTGGTTGCTTGATTTCTTTTCATTTTTATGGAGAAAAAGAAAACACAAAACAAAAAGCCAATTCCCTTTTGGAGCAGCGTGATTGAGGGTTCTGGCATTCTCCTGGTCCTGGAGCTTTAAAACAAACCACTGCTAAACCAGGAGTTAATGCAGAGAATTGAGATGCTTTGAAACAGAAAGCTGATGGTGATGATCCCTCAGATTTGATACTACAGAGAGGCTCATCCAGTTGATTTTATCAAAGAGAAAACAGAAAAATAACTCAGTTACAGCACATAAGTGAGCTCCTGGGGAGAAACCAGAGGTGCTGCAGTGTCTGTGAGTGCTGGTGAGCTGTGACTGAGCCGTGGGGTCCTGCTCAGTGTGGGGCAGGCTCAGGTGAGCCAGGTAACAGGGCCTTTCTGACTGAGAGCATCACCTGGCAGGGGAAGATGAAGGATGGGGGTGAGTCTGGCACTTTGGGTCAAGAACGGATGGGGTTTTGGGGTGGAGGAGATAATTTAGTGCTGAGGTTCCTGTTCTCATGCTGTTCAACTTGGGAAGAGCAACAGAGCAGTGACTGAAGGTCATTAGGAAATGTTGGCTTTAAATGAAGAGTTTGTCACATTCATCACAGGGGTCGTACTGTGGAATTAGGTGAATTCAGAGTAGGTTATTTACTGGTCTCTAATTAGCAAGAAAACATGCAAAAGGAGCTTTATTTTAATTTATTATTTATTTTACTAGTGGCAGTGGCCATATGCAGCATTGCTGTGGTCACCATGGGGTGGTTTCTGCTCTTCAGAAACACCAAAATGTTGGGGTGTGCTTAGAGAATGGTGAGAGTTTCCTGTCCTTGCCTCAGGCTCTTCAGTGAGGGGTTTTCAACACTCCCTCTGTTCAGCTCTTTGAAAACTTAAGGTGAAACTATGTAGTCTGTAACTTTCTACATAGGGCAAGAATAGTATAGATAGAATTTCTGTAGGTTTTTGTTTAACTTGAGGTAGCTAAAAGATGGAATTGGAGCTTGAAACTAAGCACAGCTCCTTTCCCCAGCGTTGAAGCCAAAGTGGATGGAACCAAAAATGCCTGTGTATCCATTAGAACATGATTCCTCTCAAGCTCAAGCCTGGGTTATATGTGGGGTGTGCTGGGGGCAATGCTGTGTGTGTGTCCAGGAGAGCAGGCTGAGCATTTGATAAAAGTCAGGGAGAGCTTGTGGGATCCTCCAGGTGCTTTAGCAGGGACAATGGATCTGAGCAGCTGGAAGGGAGGGTGCTGTGGAGAGCCAGGGCAGGGGGTGGTGGCAATCCCTGGGCAGCCAAGGCTGCATTGGGTGCTGGCTGGAGGAGCCAGCAGAGCTGTCTGTAGCTGTTCTGCTTCTGTCCTGGATGGCTGGGAAATTCAGGTCTTTTCTTAATCCAAGTTACACTGGGAGTAAAATTGAGGTTTGACAGCTGGTAGTTACAGCTCTGGAGAGGGCACAGACCTACTCCAAGGGCAGTGATGGGACAGCCCCAGGAACAGCCTGTGCTGTCTGTGCCAGGCACACACACTGAGGGAGCATCCTGGGGGATCAGAACAAAGGTCTGTCCACAGTGTCCTGTGCCTTGAGGGGAGGTGGCAGCAGCTCTTGGGCCTGGTGCCCTCAGACCCTCAGGGTTGGGTCTCCCCCAGTCTTGGAGGGATGCACTGCTTCAAAGTCTTGGTCAGTGCTCTGAAGTGAATGAGGGGTCTGGGAGTTGCTTATCCAAGACCCAGTCCATGCCCAGCTGTTCCTGCAGTGCTGCTCCTACATTGCTGGGTGCTGCTGGGCCCTCTGCATCCATTCCTGGTGTGCAGGTGCCTCCATGGAGAGGAGCCTGGCATCTCCTGGCTGTCAGTCTGGCTACCTGTTGTGTTTTGAGGTTCAAACCCTGTGTGTAGCTTCTGTCCTCTCTCTGTCTTTGGGTCCCAAGGAGCAGCTGGCCCTGACACTTGAGGATCCTTTCCAGCTCACCTTAGCCTTTATTTCTCTCCAAGTGTGGAGCTGGCACCGAAACTCTGGGATCTAGAGAAGTGATACCCACTGCACACTTGTCCTTGGCTGTGGTTCTTGGATGGGAAGGATTTGTTTCTGCAATACATAACAGAGCCCAATTTTCTCTAAACCAAGGAATAGTCCACCAGGCTTGTTACGGGAGAGTTCTGTGCATAAAGATGTGTTACTGCACCCAATTCCCCTCCTCAGCAAAGAGGAATTCAGGGGTTTTGCTGGAAAAATCACCTCCAAGGAAGGCCTGTTCACCACAAACTGGGTTAGCTGATGATTGGAGTTCCCAACTAATGTTAGCCTTTAACAGGGTCAGAGGGGGATTAGTTCCCGTTGGACGGGAGCTTTGTGGCTGACCCACAGCTGGGCCCTAATGGGTTTGTGTGGATTCTGCCATCTGAGCTCTGAGGGTGTTTTTCATGCAGTCAGAAACCCAGGAGCCTGAAAGGGACCTCCCGAGTCACCGAGTGTGCTCCCTCCCTCTCCGAGTGAACACCTTTGCCAAGGCAAGCTCCTGGATGTGGGAACAAAGAATGTAGGTCAGGCTTGCAGGGTGGGCATCCCGGGAAACTGGGAATCACTGCAGTTCACTGAATGAATGTGTTGCTGTGGCAGGAATTGCTAAGATATTCCTTTGGATCTTACTATGAGCTGCTGTCTGGCAAAATAATGAAAGCCATGTCGTTTTTGTGTGTCTGACACAGGAGAGACTGCAAGTAAAACACTACTTGCAGTTTTCAAAAGATGTTGAAAAAATACGAGAGACTTCAGAAAAAAGCCTGAGGGGAAAAAAAAAAGTCTTTATTTGCAGGACTGGAAAGCTGGCTCTGTAAAGAGAAGCAAAAAGGTATTTGTTTATTGAGAAATGTCTTGAAACGTTCCTTCCAGGAAGGGTTCAGGAATAGCTGCTTGTGCAGGCAGCAGATGAGGGATTTGGTTAAAAAGGGGATGAGGATAAGGGAAGAAGAAAAGCTGAAGCTAACTAACTTGTAGAACAGCTTCCCAGGGCCATTCAAGTTCCCAGGAATTCACAGGGGCGAGGGTGGTTACATTTTAATTAGTAAATTTGGATGAGGAGCAGGGTTTGCCAGCTGAAATGCTCTGAAGCCTGACATCCCTGGAACAGCCCAGCTGGGAGCAGGAGTATGGAGATACCACAGAAATACTTCTGGTGACCCTTTGTGGTTTGCATTACTACTTCAAATATTAGTATGGTCCTTAAAGGGTGCCTTCTGCACAGCTGGATTTGTCCCCACAGTTTACAGAGGAGTTTGACAATTCGGAGTCAGTCTCATTATTGCCTGGATTTGATGCCAGGTTTATAACAAGTATAGACTAAGGTGGGCACAGGATTTTGTCCCTTGCAGGCTTCTAACACTCAGGGTTGGACAACAGAACACAACAGAGTCATTTCAAATGAAGAGTTGGTGGTGGAAAACCTTCGGACTTTTTAGGACATGGATGTTTTCTTACCTTCTGTGTATACTCAGTCTTAGCACTCAGCATTGCTGTTGGAAGGTAATTAAACTGAACTTTTCAAAATTATTTTTTTAAAACAGGGAAATCCAGACCAGTTCCTTTGAGGAGCTGGATGGAAAGGGCGAGGCTCACAGATTCCCAGGCATGAGCTTAAGGGAAGTGTGTCTGGAGAGTTTGGGGGTGTGTGCTCTTTTCTTCCCCAGCAAAGCTCCTCATGTGGCTCAGCAGCTTTGCAAATGAGTGCTGCACCACAAAGCTCCCTCTCGTGGTGCTGCTGCCTTTCCAAGGTGCAGAAGGACTTTTCTGTCACACACAAATGTCCCTTCATGCTCCTTCAAGTGAGCATCACATTTGACTTGGTAAGTTGTGCTTCAAAATGTGCCCAAGGTTCTTGTTGGGTGTTAAAGAAGGGTTGAAAGCATCTTTTTTAGGACTTGAGGAACTTGCCATAGCATGGAATAGAGAAAGAGAAATATCCTTATTGGTTGTATCAACTCTGAGTAATTTGGATGCTCCAAAATAAACTGTGTGACTTTAAAAGGACTCGATGCCAGTCAGGATGGACTGTTTGCTACACGCTGTCATTTCTCCAGATGGTGAGTGCCTGTGGGTCTGTGACAGTGTCATCTGACACAGCTTGTGTTCAATGGGACGTGCTGTAGTGTGTTTGTAAAGTCAAAAGTGATTTTATAATAATCTAATATGACATATTATAAGTGGCATTAATTTCCTTCAGCTCTGTCTGCACTCGTGTGGCCTCACCTTGAGCCCTGAGTGCCGTTTTAGGCACCACAATGTAGAAAAGACTTTAAGCTGTTAGAAAGCATCCAGAGAAGGCCATGAGGAGAGGCTGAGGGCACTGGGTTTGTTCAGCCTGGAGAGGAGGAGACTCTCTCCAGGCTGAACAGGATGTTAAGACACCTCACAGAGGGGCAGCACCGATCTCTTCACTCTCGTGACACTGACAGGACTTGAGGGGACAGCATGAAGCTGAGAGGGGAGGTTTAGGTTGGGTATTGGAAAAGGTTTTTCTCCCAGAGGGTGGTGGGCACTGACCAGGCTCCCCAGGGCAGTGGGCACAGCCTCAAACCTGCCAGAGCTCCAGGATTGTTTGGACAGCATCCTCAGGCACAGGGTGGGATTGTTGGGGTGTCTGTGCAGGGCCAGGAGCTGGACTGGATGATCCCTGTGAGTCCCTTCCAGCTCAGCATGTTCTGTGATACCTGTTTAAAAACCTCAGAAGCCAGAGTCAATGCAGCGTTCCTTCTCCTTAGGCAAATTTACCATCTCACAGCAGAAGCGCTTGCAATTATTGCTCCTTGCTACAAGTTAAACACTTTTAAGACTGTTAAATGTCTGTTTCTGGCTGATGAACTCGTGTGCCTGATAGGCTGAAAAGTCACCTACTGAAAGTGCTGTATTTAATAAATGGAGTTGTTGCCGAAGCTTATCTTTGGTAACCAGCTGATGGATGTGCTATCGGGGCATCCTGGTGTGTGTTGGACAGTCAGTATCAGTACATTTAAAAGCTGCAGCTGTAGGAGACGCCTGTCGTGGCAGCTTGTGTTGTCTGCAGTCATGTCACTCTTCCAGTGCAGCAGGTAACTGGTGCCTTGCCAGAGCCAGTGTGTTTGGCCAAACAGGGAGAAATGTCCTCAGACATGCACCAGTCAGTAATACAAAGGAGATCCTGGAGATAATCCCCTAATTCTGGAGCAGGTTGTTTCGGGTGCCGTGCTGTGAGCCAGGTGTTTCTGTAGGATCGTGCCCATGAATTTCCTCATTTGCTTCCATAAGCAGAGAGGACCAGCCTGCTCTGTGCTGTCTGCCGTGGGCCGGGCCTGTGTCTGCCCTGGGCACCCTTGGAGCTGCATTTCTTTAGTCTGAGCATGGGGCAGAACCTGTAGGAACAGGTCAGCATCCTGTTCCTCCTGTTGTGCCCAGTGGCATGCAGGCTTTGCTGTGGGCTCTGCCCAGAGCAGCAGGCTGTGCCAGGGGACACATGGTCCTACCAGAAGAGTCTCCTGAGCTCTGCCCTCCCTTCCTTGGCTTCCCTGATGTGCTGCCAGTGCAAGAACTGCAGGCAATGGCTCTGAAGCTCAGCGTGGGCTCGGTGACAATGTCAGGGGCAGTGTCATTGCCTACATGAGCTCAGTTCTTGCCCGTGTTCCCTTTATTGCTGTTTCCTGACCTCTGCAGAGCCTTTTTGGAGCATCTGGTTTAGGGTGATGCACATCCCACCTGGGGCCAGCCTTGGCTCATTGCATAGCCAAGCAGTGAGGCAGCACAGCCCCCTTGGTTTCATTTACTCTCAGTCTAAACAAAGCTCCCAGGACCCTACAGTTCTCCCCTGGGTGATTGAATTTGATCCACAGCATGTCCCAAGGGGCCTGTGTGTCATCAGCACTGTGTCCCCCCCCTGGGCTGGCTGCCTGTCTCCTGTCTCCCTCTCTTTGGTACAAACTCCAGAGTTGTGACTGATGATGTAAACAGTTGGCTGAGCTTGGGAGTCACATTTGTCCTGTTGAAGTGCAACACTTCACATCCTGCCCAACTGTTTCCAGTTGTGCTTCTCATCTTACAGCTGGAGGGCCACCAATCATTCATCAGATAGCAGGATATTAGAAAAGAGTATCAAATGTTCTCTTAGTCAGACTTCCTGGTTTCATTGCATTTGGTGTTCTGGCAAAGAAAACAGGCAGTAAAAGAAGGGTTAATGTTACTGAATTGTTTAGGAACATGTTGTTGGGCACCAACCTTAGTCGTGGGGTTAAAAGCAGGAAAATAATTGAGAAACATGTCCCACTGGTCAAGGGTTGAGTGTCCTCTTGCTAATTTGTCATCCTGCCCCCCTACCATTGTCTAATTTCCCATTCAAATTTTAGTTGGAACTGCCTTTCTCAAGTCTTGATGTGGTGCAAGTGCCCTGTAGGATCAGAAAGCTTTTATTACCAATTTTGAGGTCTGGATTAGGTGACCAAAACTTGATAAAGCTTGTGGATTGTGCCCTCACTCTTCAGGCTCTCCATGCTCTCAGTGACTCTTGTGTCTTGTTTGTTATGTAAGATAATCACTTTACAAACCATTGATGGTTGGTTTTAACACTAGTTTTCATATTCTCTGTGACTGCTAAACCAGCAAATACTGTGTTTATGATGCTGGTCTTACTTCAGTTACCACCAGCATTGAGGAATTTTCCTTTTCCTGGTGCAAAGCTCTTGTCTTACTCCACCATCAGGAGTTCTCTTGTGCGTTATCTTCATTCTGTAATTAGTGATAATAAGATAAAGTTCTATGCAATAAATTCCTGTCAAGTTTAAATCAAATTAATTTGGTTTTGTGAATGTGTGCGTTGCCAAATCGAGCGTGTGCGATGGATGTCGGAGATCTAAAAGATAAAAGTGGCTTTATAGTTGTGTTTATAAATAACACTGCCAGTTGCAGGTATTTTATCAAAGTAATAATAATCTTTCGTTAAAATTGGTCATATTCCAGCTCTTTCTGAATGTTTGCAGCCAAGCTAATTGTCAGGTATTGGCACAGCTGCCCAGGGCAGTGGTGGAGTCCCCGTGCCTGGCCGTGCTCCAGGGATGTGTGGATGTGGCACTTGGGGACGTGGGTTAGTGGTGACCACGGTGGGGCTTCAATGGTCTTAAAGGGCTTTTCCAGCACTCTCTGGAGGCTCCCACAGATCTTTAGTTCCAAAATGTCATCGATTTTGTGGCTCCATCACCTCTTTCAAGGCACGTGGAAATATTTTAATACTTGATGTATCTCACTCTTCCTCCTTGTTCCCCATGAGGGCATTTGGTGGTGCTGATGGGTCGGGGTCCATCTGCTGTGCTCCCACCGTGTGCTGGAGGAGCTCCAGAGGCTTTGGGGGCCACAGGAGCCTCTTGCATTCTTCACTCTGCCCTGGTGTCCCCTTCCTTTTCCTGGTCTTTTGATGGAACTCCTGTGTTTTCCAGGACTGGCAGCCGCCGTTTGCGTGCGATGTGGACAAGCTTCACTTCACGCCCAGGATCCAGAGGCTCAATGAACTGGAGGTAAACTGGGGATCTGAGCATTGCTCCTGCTCCCAAACGTGGTTTGGAGAGGTGATATTTGCCAGAGGATGGGCCATGGGACAGCACTTTGGGACCTCTGAACAGCAGTTTTTAATTAGCACAGAAATTCAGCTGGTTCAGAACCTGGTTAAAAACATTCCGAGCATAAAAAGTAAAGTTAATGCTCATTTAAGCAGCATAATTCAGGCCTTTTCCACACAGAAGTGCTTCTAAGTGGTTAAACTCAAACTCTCCAGTGCTGTGGATCTGTGTTTTGCACAAACACAGCATCTTTCAAAAGGAGAAGAGATGAAACACTTGGAGTGCTTTAAAAATAACCAGCCTTTTGGAAGAAAAAACTGCAAAATCTGGATTGGGTTGGTGGAAATTTGCTGTTCACCAGCACTTTCATTCAGTGCTTGCCTGAATTGAGCCTGGAAAGGGAGTGTGAGGAGCCCGGGGTGGCTGGTGCTGGTGCCAGTTGGGTGACAGGGACTCTGTGCCTGCTTTTAGTCCTGATTCTTCTTTCTCAAGTCCTGTCATGGCCATGTGAAATGCCAGGGAAGGGCTCAGGCACTAGCTTGGGGTGCTGAGAGAGGGAGTTGTGTGACCCCAAGCTGGTCAGAGCTCCCTGGAGTTTACAGACAAGCCACAGACAAACATGGCTGGTTTTTACCATGTGCTGCTAAGAAAAGGCATCACAATTTAAATTGCTGCCCTTCAGCACAGCAGCCCTGCAGTGATCTTACTGTGGCAATTGCTGTGCAACCAGCCAGGCTTGCTTTTTTGATTATGCTCTGACCCTTTTGTATCCTTAAAAGTGAAACAACTAGAGTTGGGAGTGAGAAGGGATAACAGAAAAAACTTTTGAAATGTATATCTTTTTAAAAAATGTTGATTTATTTTTGGTTTCCTACAAATACCAAATTGTAATTAACTATTGCAATAAGTAGTGCAATAAATGCAGTGAATCCTGATAATGCAACTGGTTTAGGGAGTTTTTAGCATTGCTTGGCTGTTCTCAGAAAGTACTTTCCTCAGTGCAGGAAAAAGTAACAAGAAGTGACTTGAGAAAAGACACAGAATTTCTTTTTCTCCAGATGATGAGAGGGGAAATGCAAAGGACCCTTGCAGAGGGCAAGGCCAGGCAGGCAGCTGGGACTCTGGGGTACAACCCCCACCTCTGTCTGGAGCAGGCAGTTCACTGCTTTGTTTCTTTGTTTTCAGGCCCAAACTCGTGTAAAGCTGAATTTTCTGGACCAGATTGCAAAGTTTTGGGAGCTTCAAGGATGCACCCTGAAAATTCCACATGTGGAGAGGAAGATCTTGGATTTATTTCAGCTTAATAGAGTAAGACTGCTAGGGAGGAACTCAGAAGGGGTGGTGTCACTGTCAGGGGAGATTTTGGGGTGTATCCAAGCTGGAAAAATAAATCCTTTTTCAAGCTAACATAGCTAATATGGCAGTAAGATGAAAAATACATTCTCATGGAAAGAGAGTAAGTAATACACTGTCATGGAAGTTTTCATGTGAGCTAGGGGAGATCATGTTAAATTTCCAGCTCTTCTTTAAAGTTAAACTGGTATAAACTGATCCAGAATAAACTTAGGCTTAACTGGAGAAAGTTTCCATGAGAAATACATGAGGAAAAAATCCAATTACTTTTAGAATGAAACTTGTTAAAGTTCCTGTATTCTGATAGTAAGAGATGGGATTCTCTCACCCCAAGGATATGATCTCTCTGTTTTCTTTATGTTTAGGGGAGTTTTTATTGGGGTTTTTTGAGCTTATTTTGTAGCATTTGTTCCTGTGAGAACTGAGTGTTCTGTGCTAGAAAGTCCTGTTGGGATACAAAGTGACAAATTGCAGCCAAATAAATTCCCAGAGTTTGCACAATGAACACAGGTGCTGGCTTGTTTTAATTCCTAAATTGGCTATGTGTTATATATTCCAGTTATTGCCTTAAAACAACTTTTATGTCTTGTGGGGCTTTTTTAAAATCTATATGTTTCTGGTTTAAAATGTCAGTTGTGGTGCTGTCCTGCCTTTTGCCTTAAATGCTGATAATTTCTTATTAAATACATGAGCCTTTTATTTTCCCTTTTTAGCTAGTTGCAGAACAAGGAGGGTTTGATGTAGTTTGCAAGGAGAGGAAATGGACCAAAATAGCCACGAGGATGGGATTTGCTCCTGGCAAAGCCGTGGGCTCCCACATCCGAGCACACTACGAGAGGATCCTCTACCCCTACAACTTGTTCCAGTCTGGAGCCAGTCTCTTGGTAAGCCCCACTGGAGCTAAAGGGCATTCAGCAGCCAGCCTGGCAGGGTTCTGGGGTTACTGGGGCCTCTGGGGGGCTGCAGTTCATGCCTGGTGTCATGCAGGTAACCAGGTGCATCGTGTGCTGGTGGGGAAGGCAGTTCAGGAAGCCACGGGCAAATTTTTGATTAAAAGTAAAGTTTTTTAAGCATTAGTGTTCCAGGTAAGCTCTTACTGCTGCTCTGAACACGGCCTGTTTGTATTTTCTCTCTGCAGTTTCCAGAAGCCTCCTGGTAACAGTCTTTCTGTGGTGGTTTCTGTAATGCCAAGCACTGCCAATCCATGGAACATTCCAGGTCCATCTCTGCCAGAGCAAGTGCTCTGGGTCTGTGTTGGGGCACCAACCCATCTCACAGTCACCAAGGGTGACAGGTTGGGGAACACTCCCCCACTGTTGCAGTGGGGCCAGCAGTGTGGCTTGTGACTTCTCCAGGCTTAAATCTTCATCCTTCCTGAGTCAGTCATCACATCCTTGACTTGGCCATTAAACCAAAACTCAGGGTTGGTTGAGAGTGAGGGCCACACAATCTCTGATGAGGAATAGGCCTTCTCTTTGGGAGCAGGAGTCATTCATTTGGAAAACCAAAATAGGTTGCAGTTGCCAACATCCATTTTTATTTCTTTGCAATGTTCTTTCCGTGATGATCTTTCAAAGACAGGAGTGTTGACCTTTCTTAAGCAATAAAGCCCTAATCCTGTTACAAGCATGTCTCTGTGTACAGAAATCAACACAGGCCTTTGCACAAAGCCACAGAAATGAGGGAGGATTTGATATAAATCCAGAGAGGTTGGAATTAGACTTTTTCTTTAGGCAGTGACGATCAATTCTCAGTGAAAAACAGCTAAATTCTGCAGGCCCTTCACAGAAAGGGGTCTTTGCAAACAGAGGGTAAGAACAAAACAGAGCTGAATATAAAAATCTTGTGCTGAGGAAACTGCTGGCTCAAAAATATTTTGGCTTCCCTCAGACACATTCATGTCAAGCAGCACCATTTTCTGAGGGCATTTTGTTGAAAATTTGCCATTTGACTTTTTTTTTCTTCTGACAACGTTGTCTTCCAAGTGAGTTCATTTTGCAATACATTTTTTGAGGAAGAGACTCAGTTCAGCTCCTCTTTGGCTCCCTTCCAGATGTTCTCAGTGAGTGATGCTCTCCCAGCTGTTCTTGTGTAGGTGTCCATTACTGTGTGTCTGTGCAGAGTTTTGCTGGGAGTCGAAGCACCTGAGCTGTGTTTTTGGAGGAGCTGTGGCTGGTGGATGTGACAGCTCTCACTTGGAGATGCTTCAACAGCCCTTAACACAGCTCAGGTGATCATCCAGACATCATCAGTGCTTGCATTCACTGATTCCTCTGATTTATTTTCCTTTCTTTCTTTGGTAGTACTCAAAATGTTCATTGACTTTTCTCCTGCAAAGCAAAGACCATGGAATGGTGTAGTTTCCACTGATAACTGTGCCATAGCTTAAATCTCATCCAGATCTGAGCGTAGCATTAACTGTTTGTGTGTCTTAAATACATGTTAAACTGCCTTCAGGAGTTACTTTGACAGATATCCCAGCTGGAAATATTTCTGTCCACATACTGAAATAGTAAACTCTGTGGAGCTGTTCAGAGGGGGGTTGTTGGGAATAACATGGTTTTATTAAAGCTCTTGTTCAGTCCAACAGCAAAAATTCCTTAAATCAGCCAATTTCTAATACTCAAAGCAGCTCTCCACAGGGGGTTATTTGGTTTCTTATCTTGAAACATTGGATTAGACAGGCCTTGGGTGTTTGTCCCCAGGGGAGTTGAGGTGAAGTTG
Source organism: Dendrocincla tyrannina (assembly GCA_035047865.1). Taxonomy (NCBI): domain Eukaryota; kingdom Metazoa; phylum Chordata; class Aves; order Passeriformes; family Dendrocolaptidae; genus Dendrocincla; species Dendrocincla tyrannina. The sequence goes on along the minus strand of JAWWMP010000077.1, from coordinate 865,732 downwards.
TTGGTGCTGGTTCTGTAGCTCCCATTCCTACCTGTAGTAACCACCCAAGTGATAGTGCAGAGTCCCCCTGTGAGGTGTCTGCAGTCTTCTGTCAGTGCCTCTTCTCTGGTGCATTGCCCTGATGTTTGATGATTTAAACAATCATCTGCAGCTCCAGCCTGGGGGGCTCGAGGTGGTCTTGCTTCTGTTTTTCAGTGAATCCAGCTGGTTCAGTAGTTGTGGTCTGGTCTCTCTTCCAAACTAAGGCTTTAGTGGCCTGAGTGGGATTTGTATTTCCAAACATTTGTGTGTGCCTCTAATAAAGATCTTTCAGTGTGAGACAGTTCTCTGGCACTTTTTATTGTCCCTGGAGAAAAACGAGCACCTCTGGGGTTTGGTGGCTCTTCCCTGTCTGGGTATGTAGTAGGGGTACACCAGTTGGGTTCTGCAAGTACAGGGAGCCTGAGTGGCTTATGTGGAAATTACTACTAATTTAATTGCTACTAACAAGCATCTAAACCTGGAGGAGACGAATTGCATCCCTTTTTCCCCCCATCTTTTGACATCCTTGGAGGCCCTGTGACCATTCCTTCTGTGTCCCTTGGCTGCTAAAGGAGCTGCTCCTTTGTGGTTTCAGCTGATGGGCTTAGAACAAGGTGATCTTTAAGGTCCTTCCCAACCCAGACAATTTTGTGATCCTGTGGTTCATCTTCCAGTGTGAGCCTTAAGTCTGGGGTTGAAGGCAGTGCAAAAGAAAATAGCAGTTCTGGAGGTTTCTTTGGCCAGTGTTGTGGACTGGCTGTGGGTGATGGTTAATCACATCCTGCTGCCTGTGACTGACACTGCTTTTTTGTTAAATACATAATTCTTTCAGCATAGATTTGTCTTCTAAAATACCACTTCGTCCTCCTTTTCCATCCCCCCTTCTGGCTGTCATTTGTTGCTGAAGGTCTGATTTCTGTGCTGTCTGTAGAGCATCATCCTCCTCACACCACTGCAGTGGTTCTTTACTGCTCTCCCTTGCTGAGAAAATGCTTGTGATGGGAACAGGGGAAATGTGGATCCAGCAATTCCTGTGAATTACTTCCTGACAACATGAGACTTTTTCTTCCTGTAGGATTTGTTGTTTACTCATTAAAAGCTGTTACATTTTGTCTGCTGTTCCTGAGCATTGTGTGGCTTGACAAACGGGGAATTGTCAATAATTATTCTGTTCCTTGCCAAAAATGTGCACAGTTTTCAGCAATTAAATGTGTTCATTCAGCAACTTGAAAGAACTAAACCTGCTTTCGCATCTTTCCCCTTCTGCTCTTAATTCCTGGGGCAGTTGTCCTCTCCAGAATGTGGAAGAAGGAGCTTCTGTGATGTCCATTGGACAAGGCTGTATTTCAGTCAGGACAGGGCTGTGTGATAGGCTGTAATTTGCTTTTCTTTTGCTCTGTTTGTTGGCATCACAGCAGTGCAAGCTGAGGGCACTGTGGCAGTGCCAGAGTGCTGGGGAGCCAGTCTGCAAAAGCCCCTTCTGGGGTTGGGATTTCACATGGAGAAATGTTTGGTGCTCATAACACTTCAAGGATGGCTTCAGCTTTATTTAAGATCCTTTCCTGTGGTTATTGCAGTCACTAAATGGGCAGGGAAAAGTGACTTTGTGACTTGTCCAAGTAGGTGATGTCCTACACGCTGTTTCATTAACTCAGCACAGTAATTACTAGAACCCTGTCACTGTTCTTTCCCACGACCCGCAGCACTCGCGTTGGAAGGGGAGGCAGAATTGAAACAATCAAATTGTGTCTCTTTAGTGCTTGCAGAAACCAGATCTCAGCAGCGACACGAAGGACAAGGAGTACAAGCCCCACGACATCCCCCAGCGCCAGTCGGTGCCGCCGTCCGAGACGTGCCCGCCCGCGCGCCGGGCCAAGCGCCTGACGGCAGAGGTGGGTGAGGCTGAGAGCTCTGGGGCACCCCACTCGGGGTGGCACCTGCACAGCACAGCTTAACTTTGTCAGTGGTAAACTTTCATAGATGCATCAATCATAAATCAGAGGGTAGGAGTGGTGTGGGAGCTCAGGAAGGCGTGCCTGCGTTTGGGAGTTCTGGGGGGCTCTGCCGTGGGAGCTGTTCAGGAGAGGGCACAGCAGGGTGATGGAAATATGGGGGGTTCTCTGGGTGAAACACAGGTGATAAATGCTGGAAATGAAGCAGCTCTGATCTGTTATTCTCAGGTAATGAGCTGCAGTTATTCTGTAAAGGTGCTGGGATTTGCTGTACTTCTTTACTCCTCCTGTACTCCTGTGAGCTGGAGCCAGCTGTTGGAGCAGGGAGGGGTTTGCTTATGATATTAGCATTGTTATATTTCATTTTTCACTTTGGAATTCTATCAGTTTTTGATAATTGACCCATGCAATGTAAGGAACAAATGCATAACGTGAAGGCAGTGTGGTTTAGTACAGTCTTGAATGTGCTTAAGAAATATTATTTATTTGGATAAGCATAAAATGTATTGATTATATCTCAGTGCCTTCTGTGAAGACTTATTTTAGGAGATCATGATGTGTCTCCCTTCTTGCTGTAGTAGGACTGTGGCTCCAGCTTTGCAGCCTGATGATCTCCAGGGAGTTCCTCCTATTCCTTTTGTTTGAGCAGATGAAGAGAAGGGGAGGATATTCCCAGGAGAGGGTCTGATTAGTGGTGACATCATGAGTTAGGAAGGTCACGGTTCATTTCAGACTCTTATTAACTCCCATTGTTCTGGTCTTGGTCTTTATTAGTAGCAATAGTACAGCTTAGTTGTTGCAAATTCAGCCTGTAATTATGCTTAGTTAATGAGTTACAATTAAGGTTCCTAAGGCTTTTCCATCAGATACCTGGTTACAAGGGGATTTATAATTCTGAGCCAACCTCAGTAGCTGGGGCTGAAACTTTCCATTTGGAGTGTCTGCTGTGGTTGCAGGATGCTTGTTCCCATGGATCCCTTAAGGATTAACAGCAGGACAAAGATACACTCAAATTCCAGCTGTTTCTCTGGCAGTGGTGTCAGATGACACTAACAAAGAGGGCACTTTTTTGTCATTTCAGTGGAAACCAACTACTCATCCTTGGCCAAAAGGCAAGGCTGCCCTCCCAGCTCTTGCCCCAAGCACCACTGGTGCCATGCACGTAATTTTTGTGGAAAAAAATCCTTGATTAAGAGTGGAGTTGGAACACACAGCACTAAGGCTCAATTAAGAAGCAGGGACTGACTGGCTTAGCAAGGAGCTGCAGTGTTTTAAGGCAATAATTTCCACAAGATTTGGTAATGTGAATATTTCTGTTCCATTTCAGTGCAGTCAGCCACGCTGATTAAATCCATTTTATTCAACATTGAAGATCCAAGCAGTTGGCATTTGCACTGATCTGGTTGCAAAGGAGCAATGTTTGGTTCACGTGCACCAACTTCTTGAGACATACAAGGGTTTGTCAGTGTCTTAAACCATAAATCTGAAATTCATTCTCCTGTTTGCCAGTTCAACATTTTCTGCTTTTCAAAGGCTGCCCACACACCTTTCAAAGCAGTGACCCCCAGGGAAGCACTGCAGATGATCATGGCTGTAGGATAAGGGTTGGTTTGCACTTGTGAGACACACACAGTTTTACCTTGCCCTTTCCTACCTGGTGAGTAAACAGTCAGGGGAAAGTCTTCATTAGAAAGGAAAAGGGCAGTGACTGTCACAGGCTGGGTTTGAAATGCAAAGGATTTAGATGGCTGATGTAGGAAAGTTCAGTGTGAAAGACCCCAACGATGCTGGGGAAGGGAAAGTGAGAGGAGTGGATGTGATAAAAGGCTCAGGCTGAGAACAGGAGCTGCTCTTGTGACACTCTGAAGCCCAGGATCAGACAGAGAGAAGCTGGGGGTCTGTCCCTGCATTGGTGGAAGCTCAGGGTGTGGGAAATAAATCAAAATCGGCTCTGTAATAATCCAAATCAACCAAGCAAAGCTTACAAAAACCCCGAAACTGAACAACAGCCCCCACCCCTTGGAGCACCTGGGGCTGGGTTCAATCCTGCCTTAGACCTGGGCCATTTGAGCTGATAGTGGCTGACTTGTTGCATGACCTCATCTCCTTAAGGAATGAAGCTTAAAAAAAATACAATGTTGGAGAAATCTCTCATAATGCTGAGGGATTTGAGAGTTGTTCTCCCCCAGGCTCGAAACTTCAGGGAAGGAATGTAAGAACTAAATGGCAGAACATTATTCTGTGCTGATTGCTCCACAGGGCACCACGAGGGTCCCTGCTTTGGAGGCTGGAGCATGTTGTGCCTCTCAGGAGCACAAGAGAATCTGGGAGAGCCCAGAGTTCCTTGTTCCTTTGCTTTTTGTGGGGTCCCACTGAAAGCAAAGCCCACGCTGGGTCTCGGTATTGGCATGGACTTGGTGTGGGGTTTGCTTTCACATCTCCCACTTTGTTCCCTGTGTTATTTCTCTGTGAACTCTTTGTAAATAATTGAAGACAAGTATTTCAGAGCTTCAGGTGTCTCTGTAGATTTATTGGTTTGTAATTATTGAATGGTTCTGGGTTTAATTGAAGTCACCAGGGTCTCTCTGAGTCCCCCCTGCCTGGAATGGGGCAGGTTACCAGTTCCAAGCCCTGGTGGTCCCTCAGTGAGGTGTTTGTGCCCCACATCAGGGAATTGTGGAATGGCTGGGGTTGGAAGGGACCTTAAGGGACATTTAGCTGGGACTCACTGTTGGGCACAGCTCTGAGTGCAGGGCCAGCTGGAGATTCCAAAATCCTGGCTCTGGGCTCGGGCACGCAGCTGGGAGATGGGCTGGCAGTGAACATCTTCACTGTGCAGGAGCCAAACCAAAGTGTTCCAGAGGAGGGTGTTACTCTTTTCTTTTCTTTGTTTTCTCCCCTTTTTTCAAGGCAACCAATATCAAAACTGAATCTGACCCTCCAGAAGCCAGAACTCACAATCTGAGGCGCAGGATGGGATGTGCCCCTCCAAAGAGTGACACTGGTGAGTGGAACACAGGGGAAGGCACCTCCTGGCACTTTGTACAAGCACATTTGAAAACCAGAGTTAAAGTCAACACTTGGAACTATTCAAAGGATTTAAAAAAATCCCAACCTTCTGATAACTTGATTTTAAAATTGGATTTTATAGTAAAAGTTCTTTTATGGGTTGGAAGTATTTTTTTATTTTTCTTGTAGAAGATACTTTCAGTTGAAAAAAAACCCTGCTTTTTGAAACTTGGGTGTCCCCTCTGGAGAAATCTTTTGGGAACGAATTGGGATTTGATATCAGGAAATAAAACTCATGAAGGCAAAAGATGTCTTGAGCTTAATGATAAAGTTCCTAAAATGTGATTAAATTGCTGCTCTCAACAGTCCTGAGTCTGTTGTTTTCTGTCCTTAAGTACAGTCAGACTGAGAAGCAATATTTAATGCCATCAAACAGAAAAATAAGCTTGTTGACAAATAAATATAGGGGCCATTTCCAACTATGCAATAATTTAAATTACCTGAGCAGTCTGTCAGTCTCCTTTGTTCATTCAAAATCTATTTTTCAGGAATTTGTGTAATTGTGGTTTTCTGTAACTTGATTTCTTTTTCTTCAAGGAGTCTAAGCTTTAACCTTCCCCCCTTGACAACATTTGTTAACACCACATGGAAACAAAATCTCAGCTTATGAAGCTGCTCATAATTTAATTTAAATTAATTGAAATGGGCTTTAAAATACTCAAAGCACTGTGGGCTCTGACAGTCAGTGCTGGCTCCTGGAGTTGTGCTTGGATTTTCAGGTACCACCGACTTCTGGGAGCACTGCACGTGTTTAAATCCTGCCTTACCCTGACTGAAACAAGTGTGTGGGGGATAACAAGTAACTGAGCAAATAACTAGTAATAAATAAATAATAATGAGGAATGCTAAGCATTGAAATGTTTTGTGTTACTCTCATTTTTATCCCAGACAAGGAAATGCGCAGCCTGGTGAAGCTTCCTGAGAAGAAAGAACTTCCTGGGGAACCAGAGAAGGACAAATCCAAAGTCAGGTCTAAAAAACCCACCAATGCTGTGAGTACCCCCTGCCCTCCTGCTGCTGTTCCTGGGTCCCTCTGGGGGTGCAGTGAAACCTCCTGTCCTTTCTGTCACACTGAGGCCTCTCCTGTTCCTCCTGGAACTCTGTGGCTGAAGCACAGCAGGGTCTGTTCCTGCTGGAACATCCAGACTGCCAGAGCTTCTGGCTTCACAAAGCTGGAAATAATAGCAGAGTTAAGTTTCACTGTCTCTAACTAAGTAACTTGGGTTTTGTCTCCAAGGTACAGTCTCAAAATACCCGTTTTGAAAGCCTAGTCCCGTGGAAGTGGATTTTGTGCCTACCTCTCCCCACTGCTCTTTAACTTCAGGGGAGCTCAGTGCAGGCTGGGGCACTTCCATAGACCTGCCCCTAATCCACAATTTCAGCACTAAACTGGGAGCTTTGTTGTTCAAATGCATCTTAAAAAACCAACCCTGTCCCTGCTCCAACTCTCCACATACCACCAACCCACCCCCACCGCAAAAAAAGAAACCCCAACCTGAAAGCAGTGGTAGTTGTCTCACTTTGGAGAAGATTTTGAGGGATTCTTGCTGCCCATGCCACTACAGACATGTTCTCCTTTAATCCCCACCTGTAGCTGAGGATGAAGGGGGCAAATACCTGACACCACCACCCCCCAAAAGGAAAAAAGCTTGTAGGGAGAAGCAGGAGATGCTGCTGCTTATTTTAAACAACAGAAGATGAGGCTGTGCCTGTGCTCACAGCTCTGCCCTGTGTTGGGAGGAGCCTTGCAGGCTGTTGCTGGTGAGAGGGGGGTGTAGGACAGGCAGCAGACAGCCCTGTGCTTGTGCCTATTCTTGGGGCTTGGGAGCTGCTCCATCACAGCTAAAAGCTGTCCCCCTTCCCCAGCTCTGCTGGGAGCTTGGTGCCTTCTCTGGGGGAGAAGGAGGAGCAATCCCTTTCTCTTTTCTGAGGTCACATGCAGTTGATCTCAGAGGGGAACAAAACACAGAGCAGCAGGAAAAGGGTCTGTGAGCCCCCAGCAAGTGCTGGGTTATTGCTGTGCTGCTGCTGTGAACTGTCCCAGCTCTGGGCCAAGCCCTCTGGCAGTTGGAAAAAGAACACATGGAAAGGTTTGCAGCTCTTGTGGTCCTTTCTTAAATTCCAGAGGGGGCTGTTTAAAATTTACATGAATATTTGGTGTTTGGTTGTGTCATTTCCACTGCAGAGATACAGTGAAAATAAGCTTTGGGAAATGGCACAGATGAGAGTTACCCTCAGTGCTCATGTTCCCCCCCTGGAATTCTGTGCTGCAGGTGGATTTGTATGTGTGTCTCCTGTGTGGCAGTGGCAATGACGAGGACAGGCTCCTGCTCTGTGATGGCTGTGATGACAGTTACCACACCTTTTGTTTGATTCCACCCCTCCACGATGTTCCCAAGGGGGACTGGAGGTGTCCCCAGTGTCTGGCTCAGGTAAGCTGACAAACCAGTGCAGTTAGGAGGAAGGGTATTTTGTGGTCTTTTTTAAATTGATCATAGGGATTCAAAATACAATTTGTTGTATTGCATCACGAGGGGATGGAGGTAAAGCTAAACTGAAGGCTGAGTGTGCTTCAAATTGGAAAGCTGTCCCTTAATGCCAGAAGTTGGTGTGCCTTGGAAGAACACTTTGGGTTTTAATTGGTGCTTTTCCTCTGTGCTTAAAATTGGAGTCTCACTGGGTGCTTCAGTGTGGTGCTCTGTGGATCTTGCTCTGCTTTGCTGCACTGGAGTAAGGAGAAATTAGGCATGTGAATTCATTAATGTTTGTGCAGAGTTATAAATAAATAAATACTGTGTTTTGGCAAATCAAGCAGAGATTCTTCTTCTGACTCTGCACTTTGGGGCAGCGATTTCATCTCACTGAGGTGTCCTGCCTTTTTACCCCTCACATGCTGTTACAGCAGCCCAGTTGTATAAAACCTGAGCACAGGGTTATATTAAAATCTTACAGAAATGATTGCCTTTTCAATTGCAGGAGTGCAACAAGCCTCAGGAAGCCTTTGGGTTTGAACAAGCAGCACGAGACTACACCCTGCGCACCTTTGGAGAAATGGCTGATGCCTTCAAGTCAGACTATTTCAACATGCCAGTACATGTATGTTCCTGCCTCCCCCTGGGGCTGCCATGCAGGGTTCATCTTGTGTGCCTAGTGAAAACAGATGACTTTGGAGAGGGAAGGAGCAATTCTGGTTTTGAACGGGATGAATTCCCAAATCACACGTTCCCATTTACGTCAGTGAATCCTTGTTCTTGCTGATGTCGTGGTTTCTTGTTCCACCAGCTGCTTGTGTGTTTTGTTGGTTTCTCCCTGCTTTGGAAGAGGTGTCTGTAGGGAAGAGGGCTCTGTCACCCATTCCTGAGAGAGCAGAGCAGCAGCATCTCCTGGAACCATGTTCTGCTGCAGTTTTTTCTCTTGTTGGAACAGTTTTGAAATGGGGAAAGGCTTCAAGCTCACAGAGGTTTCACAGCTTTGATGCATGTGCTTCTTCTCTACTGATTGCTCAGTACATACTCCTTTTTCTTCTTCTCATGCATAGATGGTCCCCACTGAGCTGGTTGAAAAGGAATTCTGGAGACTTGTCAGTACCATTGAAGAGGATGTGACAGTGGAATATGGAGCTGACATTGCTTCGAAGGAGTTTGGCAGTGGCTTCCCAGTTAGGGGTGGGAAGTTTAAAGTTAGACCAGAGGAAGAGGTAGGTCTTGGGGTTCACTGGGAATGTTTTTATTGCCATTTTTCATTAAATAAATCTCTTTAGTTCAAAGCACAATAGTGGAACTGGTTTGCAAAGCGTTTGGTTTGTGTCTAGCAGAGTATTTGAAAAGGAGAATTTTATCAGGGTTTTGAATAAATAAAACTTGCTGTGATCAGACTTTCAACACCACAGGTTTATCCTAGTAGTTAATAAATAACTTTCAAATTGAGTAAAACCAAATAAAAAAGGTCTCATTTTAACAAAGCAGGTCAGGTCAGGGTTGTGAAAGGGGCAAAGACAATAAGGATTTAGCCTTTGATTCACTGAGCTGTTTCTTATATTCCTCAGTTGTGAAAGATCCTTCTGTTGCTCTTTAGCAGTTTTATCTTCTTGGGCTTTTTACCTCCTGTTGTATAAACCTACAACTGTTCTGTTCCATTTTCAGGACTACCTTGATAGTGGCTGGAATTTAAACAACATGCCTGTGATGGAGCAGTCTGTGCTTGCTCACATCACTGCAGACATCTGTGGGATGAAATTGCCCTGGCTGTACGTAGGAATGTGCTTTTCCTCATTTTGTTGGCATATAGAAGACCACTGGAGCTATTCCATTAACTATCTGCATTGGTGAGTTTGAGGAATAAACCAGTCTGGGAAACAATCTCCCTTTCCATTCCCCTTCTTATTTAGAGGACTAAAACATGATTCATAGAGCTCAGCCAGAGCTCTCATCGCTGTCCTGTCACAGCAGGGTTAAATTTGACAGTGTAATTCCTACATTGATTTACTTTTGGACAAGAGGTCATATTTTGGAAAGAGACATCCATTCCCAGTTATAAAAATCCATGAGTGATGCAGCAGATCCTCCATCAAGTGTTTTATTATGCTCAATGTAAACTAAAAACCATGCAAGTTTTTTTTAAGAATCATCTAAACTTCAGCTAACTCCTCCAATCCAGCATGTTTTGTCTGTTAGATGGCTCATGCTGTCATAAATCCTCTCATCACTTGTCAGGTGTAATCAGGACAGATCTTTGCCATCTCTTTGATATTCTAAATAGACTGAACTTCTTGAACTTCTCACAACAGCTTTTCTACAGTCTGGATTATTCTTTTCACTCTTCCTGAGACCTGTCAAGCTCTTTCCCTTTCCTTGGTCACACGAGTATTCCAACAGGATGATGAAACCACATCCCAGCTGCTCTTCAGTGGGTTGGTCATTCAGTTGCTGCTCCTTGAAACAGCTGCTGCTGTAGAGCAGCCCAAGAGCCAGTGCCTTCATTCCCTTGCTTTCGTGGCACTTACTGTTCCTAAACCAAATGTTTGCAGGAGGGTAAGTGAAGGAGTGACAGACAGGATTACGTGGTAGAAAAGATCTGCCCTGTCATGTGTTGCTGCTTTTTTTTCCCCTTTGTCTGGCTCTTCAGTCAGGCTGAAAACTGGGGGTGGGAGAGGAGTTTGGTTCACTCACTGCTGTTGGAATGGCTTTGTGTCCCAACACGTGCCCCAAGTTGTATCAGTGGTTGCAGCCAGGCCAGAAAGGTGCTTCAGTGTGTACACATGCATGTGCACACATGGTACATTCAAGCACATGTGGAAGTTACCTGGCCTGCTTTCAGTTTATTTATCCTCCAGCAGGAAAGTCCTTGATGTATTTTCTTTTCATTTGCAGATACTTTTCTTTATTTCCCCTTCACTGTAGAGGTTCAAGCCTGGACTTTTATTGGGGAGAAATGTGCAGTTGAGTTAAAGCTGTTCTTGGCCAGAGCAGTCAGTCTGAACAAGCTGCTGCTGCAGGGACAACGCTCCAGACTCTGAAGAGACTCCCCAGGGCAGGGCTGGGTCTTGGGAAGTCGTAGGGCTGGTGTGTCCACCTTCAGTGCTCCCACATGCCAGGGAGGGGCTCATGGCCTGGTGCAGCATTGTGGCTGCAGCAGCAGAGCTTCCCCAGGGTTCAAGGCAACAGTCCTGCAGGACTCTGAGTTTTATGTTAGTTCTAGAAATGGTAAAAGGAGAAAAAACCCAAATCTCTGTTTCTGAAGATGCTTGGCAACTAAAAAATAAGATGTGAGTCCTGGCCAGAGAAAGAATTACTGTTGTTGCTGCTGGTATTTCTGCAGGCAGCATGTGGAGCAGTGCAGAAAGGACTGGCACCTCCCCCCCCTGCAGGCACCTCAACACCTCCAGCAGAATTGGCTCTCTCTGTTACCTGTTCTCCTGAGGTCTGGAGACTCCTGGTTCCAGTACCCTGGTTGAAGTTTAGCACAGTTCATATCTGCTGTCACCCAGCACATACCAAGGAGCAGAACTAACTCTTGACTCACCCAGTGTTGGCTCTGGACATGGGCTGGTTTTTAGTGGCATCTGTGGCTGGTCTTCATGAACTCCTAGAGTTGCTCTGGAACAATGATCAGGTCCAGGGCTGCAGAGTTATTGCAGGATGATGACCAGGTCCAAGCTGCAGATTCATTTAACACTTCATAACAGCTCTCCCAGTGTAAGTGCCCCCTCCCCAGCCCATCCTGCTGGCTGTCCTTCCCCCTGACACACGGGCTGTGGGAGTACAGAGAGAAGCTCCTAGGGATGAGGGGTAGGCTTTTGGATTCACACTTTGGAATCCTCCCAGTTGCTTTATGATTTATGGAAGCAAAGAACACTGTTGAGTCAGTTTTACTCTGCCAGCTCCTCAGGAGTCTTGAGATAAGGTGATTTGTCTCTTTTCCTGTCTAAAGAACCTTTTCTAACCTTGTTCCCTCTAAGGCACTGAAGGCATTTTCATCTTGGTGCTGCAGTGAGCCAGTGTCAGTGGAAGCCTGAAACAGGATCTGCTGGAACACATCTGCAGCACTTTAATTCTCTCAGCTGGCTTGCATTGGGTTAAGCTGGTGCTGAAAGTTCTTTGTTCCTCCTCTCGATATGGATTTTTTTTCCCCTTGAAGCCTTTTGCATTATTTGGAAGTTTGTTTTCTACTTCCTCTACATTGCTTCTGTGGCAGTTAAGCACAAGGACAGAAAGAACTGGCTTTGGTTGTTAAACCCAAGAGGGAGTTTGTGTTCATGGGAAAAGACAAGCAGCTTATGTTTTGAAGTTGTGCTGAAATCAGCAGAACTTCACTGAGAATTTCCTCAGCCGTTCCCCCCACCCCAGAACATTTGAAGTACGTGCTCAGAAGTGCAGGCAGTTAAAACCAGATCTGGAGGAGAGGGACCTGTGTGAAATGTGAAGCTTCAGGAAGGTACAGAACCTTTGCAGTCCTTCCTGGTGATATGCCCTCCTTTTGAACATGGTGTATTTTAAAGCAGAAGACTGACAATGTGACTGAAAGATTGCTTATATTTAACTCTTTTTAATAATCTTGCAGGGGGGAGCCTAAAACGTGGTATGGAGCCCCAGGGTACGCAGCTGAGCAGCTGGAGGATGTAATGAAGAAACTTGCTCCAGAGCTATTTGAGTCCCAGCCAGATCTCTTGCACCAACTTGTCACCATAATGAACCCGAACACTTTGATGGCCCACGGGGTGCCTGTATGTGTCGGACTCCTGTGTTACTCCCCAAACCCAACCCTCTTTGAGTGGAACTCTGCTTAAAGCTGATAATTGAAGCCACTTTTATTGCAGAGATGGTGTGGTGGTTTCCATGTGTGTTGCATCTTCCTTATCCAGCCTAATGTGCCAGTGTGAGCAGATGGGCAATGGAATCATTGCCTTTGGAACTGACTGGCAGGCTCTTCTCTGGAGATCCATCTTGGATGTTTCTGTGTCTCAGCTGGAAGGTTTAGGCTCAACCTTTGGAACAATGGCAGGAGCTCTTGTATGTCTGTTCAATCAGACACCATTTTTTGGCATAGAGTTTCTGTCAAGGGCCCAAACCCCATTCTTCCTTTATTTGTCATCCACATCCTCTTTATTTTTCCTGGATAAGTCCTTAGGTATTTAAAAAACATTTTTTCATCAGTTTCCATCTTATTCCATACTAGATTATTCATGGGAATTATGTCCCTTTACAACTTAATTGGCTTTTGACAAGCTGACCTTGGGACTTAAAGGAAAATCTGGAAAAAGTGGCAAAATTTGTAGTGTCTCCTATGCTTTGCTAGCCCCCAAAATGGAAAGATGCAGGAAGACCTAACTGCTTGCATGCTGACTGTGTAGCCCCAGCAGTATCAGATTTACAGCAGGATGAACTTGCAGGTTCCCAATTTCTCTTCCCCTTCAGCTGCACCTTGGAGAGAGCTGGCTCTGTGCTACCCCACCCTGAGGCAGAGAGGTGCACCAGGCCCAGCCAGCCAGCCTAGAACTGTTCAGAGTGGGGGTGTGGCTGAATGGAACCCTTTGTTTTCGGGGTTTTACACAACCTGTTACCAAATGCCAGTTGTAATTCTTGGCCTTACGGTTTAAAACTCTCCGAAGTCCTCCCAGAAGTCACTGGGAGTTGGAAATCCATGTTCTCCTGGCAGCTGTGGGTAGGTGTGACCTGACACTGGTCTGTCTGTCCTCCCAGGTGTACCGGACCAACCAGTGTGCTGGGGAGTTTGTGATCACCTTCCCCAGGGCTTATCACAGCGGCTTCAACCAGGGCTTCAACTTTGCTGAGGCTGTGAACTTCTGCACCGTCGACTGGGTACGTGCCAAAGCACTTCTTCCCTAAGTGAGCAGTTCCAGAGCTCTGCTTTGCTGCTGGTGCACAGATCTGGGCCACAGAGCAGAAGGAGCCAGTTAGTGGCAGTGTGATGTTTGCTGGAGGGGTTGCTGTCCTGCACTGAACTGTGGGCCTCCTCTGGTTCCAAAGGTTTGGAATTGTTCAGCAGGGCTGATGCAGCTTTTGCAGCAGGAGGGAGGCACGGTCCCATGCATGCCTGAAGTATGAGATGCACCACTGGGCTGGAGTCTGCTCCTTCTGTGTTCCCAAATTCCTTTTCAAATCAAGAGCTGGAATGACATTTCCCAGTTTATTGCACTGGGAATTTCCTAAGAGTTACTTTCTGCTACTGGAAGCCAAATCCAACACGGATATCTTTTCTGATTTATCCTCTGTGATAAAATCAGATGATACATGTAACACACATCAAGAGCAATTAAAGACCTTGATAGTCCTTTTAGGGAAAAAAGTGGGAATTGCATCTGATGTGAGAGCATCCTCTTGGATAGCAGAGGTGCTGCAGGTTTTTAGGGAAGAGCACCACAATGAGAAGGGAGGAGAAAGTTCTCAGGTTCAAACAGGAGGTTTATAGACCAGAACTTCCTTCCCAGTAAGCTTCCCTCAGCTCACTGAGGCAGCAGAGATGGGCACACACTGCAGTTATTAGGTCACACTTATTGAATGAGTTCTTTGTCTTTTTTAAAACATGCACAAATGGAGGAGAGTTGCTCCAAAGTTACAAGTGATTTTTCCTTCCCACCAGATGACTCAGACACACAGTGTTGTCTGGTCTCAGAAAGATCCTTTGAAGCTTCTGATATTTCAAATTACTTCTCACATGATTTTTTACCCCTAAAAGGTCTTGGCTATTTGTAAGTGCAGCCCAACTGAGAAGGTTGCTAGATTTAAAAAACATCACTTAGAAGAGGGAGATGATTCAATACTGCAGGAAAGGTTTCTGCACTGTGACTGTGCTCGTGTGGCAGATGGTTTGGTTTGCTTTTTCCTCTTGTCCTTCATGAGTTTCATTCTGGACTCACACGTAACCTCATTGTACCCTGCCCATCACTCTGCCTGACCTCAAAATAAAGCTGGGAATGACCTGCCCAGCTCATGGTGAATTTTTTGCTCTGCCTGCAGCCAATTAAGGATTTCAGTGGTGCACAGAGTCAGCAGGTTCTCCTGCTGCAGCCCAGAACATGTCCCTATAAACCAGCCATGTCAGGGAGAGGAAGGGCCTGCGCCTGCCTGGGATGGGGCATCCCTCGAGGGCAGGTGTCTGTACTTCTTCTGATGCTTCCCTGGCCTCTGTGTGGTTTTGTCTTGGGTCTTCCTGAGCCCATTGTGGTTTAGTGATGGAACTGCCCCTGATCATGATCTCTCCAGAGAGGACACCCCCCCAGCTACACAGCTCACACCCACAGAGGCCCCTGGAAAGAACCAGGAGCATTCCTGGTGGGCACAACCCTGGGCTTGCCTTCTCTCGTTTTACACTCTGAATCCTGCTGCAAGAAAGATTTATCCTGGCCTTTCCCTGGGAGAGTTTTTGGTTAGTAGGCAGGATGAGTTGGTAGCTCCATGTCATTTCCCAAGTGGAGTCCCTGGATGCCCTGTGTGTCCCACAGCTGCCCCTGGGCCGCCAGTGCGTGGAGCATTACCGGCTGCTGAACCGCTACTGCGTCTTCTCCCACGACGAGATGATCTGCAAAATGGCCTCCAAGGCAGATGTGCTGGATGTCGTGGTGGCCTCCACGGTCCAGAAGGACATGGCGATTATGATTGAAGAGGAGAAGCGGCTGCGTGAGAAGGTTGATAAACTGGTGAGTTGTAGGAAGTGATGGTTGGGGTTGGAAGGGGCCTAAAGGCTCATCTCGTTCCACCCCCTTGCCATGGGCAGGGACACCTCCCACTAGCCCAGGTTGCTCCAAGCCTGGCCTTGGACACTCCCAGGGATGGGACTCATTATAATGAATGAAGGAGCGGTTGGAACAGTGATGGGAGAACATGCTGGTGCTTGTCCTGGGGAGTCAGTGGCCTAGAGGTACATAGTTCCGTCCTGAGTTTCAGAGGAGCACCTGGGTAAAGAATCATTTATTATGTGCCTTTTTTTAGCACCTGCCCTCCAATATTGCTCAGAATGTTGCTTTTAAAGTAGTATTTCTTCTTCCAGTAATGTAGTCAGAAAAGCTGATTTTCCATTAACCAGAATTTCTGTCTACCTGGCTTTAATACCTTATTTCTAAACTTCATTATTCCTTTGATAAATTCAGCTTCTGATGTTTTAACTTGGAATAGTCAGCTCTTTGTAATAGTCCCCACTTTGAAGTGAGGTAACCCTGTCTTGCAGGGAGTGACTGACTCAGAGAGAGTGACATTTGAGCTGTTCCCTGATGACGAGCGGCAGTGCCTGAAGTGTAAAACCACCTGCTTCATGTCAGCAGTGTATTGTCCCTGCAAACCTGGACTGCTGGTGTGCTTGTACCACGTCGAGGACCTCTGCCCCTGTCCTGCCTACAAATACAAACTGGGGTAAGCTGGAGGTAGTAAATGATGCTGTGATCTGGAGCTGCTGTTGTCTGTGTGGATGATGTGGCTGGGGAATCTGTGCCTGCTGTGCTGTCAGTGGGGCTGGTTTCTGTTTCTGTTTCAGTCCTTTGCAAATCTGGTGCCCCCATAACAACAAGCTTGTTTTGTGCTCACACACAAAGCCTCTTTCTCTTCAGCATTCAGCTCTTCTTGCTCTATAATGGCAAAAATTGCTGGCTAAGTCAGTTTGCATTTTTATTTATAGCACCAGGGTCATTGTCCCTTATATCCAGTCCTTGCCAGGAAATATTGTTTTGCTTTTCAGAGCTTTCCTTCCTGTTGTCAGCTTTCCTTTGCTGTTTGGTGGATCTTTGTCCTGTGTGAATGTAGCTTGCTCTAAGACACTTTCACAATTCCTTAATTGTCCTTTTGAAGGAATTGCAACGTTGAAATTGCCTCTGGAAGAACATGGTGTGGTTTTAGGTCTTAATTGTATAACCCTGGGTGCACAGGAGCTCATTTGTGTGTTGCATGGACCAGAATGGTTTGGGTTGGGAGGGACATTGAAGGACATCTTATTCCATCCCCTGCCACAGGCAGGGATAACTTCCACTTGACCAGGTTGCTCCTTCCCTTCCGCCCTCGTGCTTCCCCCCAGTCGTGGTGCAGAGTTTGAGTGGTGTGCTCCTGCAGGTACCGCTACACCCTGGAGGAGCTGTACCCCATGATGGACGCGCTGAAGATGCGCGCCGAGTCCTACAACGAGTGGGCATCCAACGTCAGCGAGGCTCTGGAGGCAAAGATGAACAACAAAAAGAGTCAGTATCTCACCTGTTGTCTGCAGCACATCATTTGAAAGGGCTAATTTTGCAGTGTTTTAGTTTCTGTACCGTAGCAGCTTTTTTCTTCTGTGACAGTCGAAAGGAGTCGTTTGACGTTTCATGTTTTAAAGTAAATATTTTAGCTGTTGCGGTCCCAGAAATGATGCAAAGCTGTCTCTGTGTGAGGAGACTGTAAACGCTTTGACACAAAATATAACTGAAGTAGGAACAGAAACACATTTAATGTGTTGTGTTTCTAAGCCTTACCATGGAAAATGCATCACTTCTTAACTTAATGTCTTTCCCAACAGGTCTCATGAGTTTTAAGGCTCTGATAGAAGAATCAGAAATGAAAAAGTTCCCAGACAATGACCTGCTGCGACACCTCCGTCTGGTGACACAGGATGCAGACAAATGTGCCTCTGTGGCCCAGCAGCTGCTGAATGGCAAGAGACAAACCAGGTGAGTGTCATTGGTGCCTGCAGCAAAACTGAGGCCCCAGAGATGGATGGCAGTGGCCAGGGGTGGGTGCCAGTGCCCTGCAAGAGATATAAAGTAGAGGAATCTCTCCATCTCCTCAAGAGAGCCACCTTTGACAGGGAGATTCTCCTTTACTGCCTGTAATAAGTTAAACATCCTGAGCTTTCCAATCTCCTCCTCCTCTGTGTTTGACAGTTGGGCAGTAAATTCATTCCAGTGTTCCCCAAAAGGAGAAAATGGTGTGGTATGTCCAGGCAAAGTAACAGCCAGCAAGATACAGTCCACTTGTCTTTGTGCTGTGGGGACTGTAAATGTGTCCACAGTGCAGGTGGAATTGTATTCATTGCTCTCTGTGTTGTGGAGAAATGAAGTGCTTTAACTCCCTGAGCTGCTGCTGGTAGGAGTGTTGTAGGAAAACTGAAAGGAATCTGCTCTTTATATTGAATCTTGTAGACAGATTATTTGCTTGAGAGATTGGAAGGTAGGGCAGTGTTTGAGTAACACATTCTATGTGAGCTTCTGCTTGGCCCTGCTGGCACTTCCATGTCTGAAATGAGTTGAAAAGAGCCAGAAGAACAGAAGGCCAAGGCCAGATCTCCTCATTGCATGAATCCAGTTGTGCCTGTGTTGCTGTAAGAGCCTTTCTCTCAGGATTCACAAATTACCATCTTCTGCTGCACATTGTCCACCCACAGAATCCCAGAATGGCTTGGGTTAGAAAGGACCCTAAAGCTCATCTTGTTCCACCCCCTGCCACGGGCAGGGACACCTTCCACCAGCCCAGGTTGCTCCAAGCCCTGTCCAACCTGGCCTTGGACGCTTCCAGGGCTGGGGCAGCCACAGCTTCTCTGAGCACCCTGTGCCAGGGCCTGCCCACCCTCACAAGGAAGAATTTCTTCCCAATATCCCATCTAACTCTGCCCTCCTTCAGCTTACAGCCATTGATCAGGGCACCCAGACTCACCATGGGCACACTGAGCCTCATGGGACAGTGGTTTCTAAGAAAATGTTGGGTTTATGTATGTAGAAGACAGTATTGCTGATGTCCAACAATCTTAAATATGAAGTATTTCAGGAAAAACTGATTCTCATTTGTCCCATCTGGACAATTTTCCCCGATTTCTGGTGCTTTGACCACCGTGGTGTTTGGGGGAGCAGTTGCTTTTTGTGCTGGCAGAACTGCATGTCACCTGCCTTGGCAGGAGTGTCGTGTAGCTTGTCACTCCTGTGTTCTTGCAGTGCTTCAAAGACTGACTTGGAAGGACTTTGGGAGTAGAATATTCTGCTGTCACATTTAGACATGATTCTTGTCTTCCTGCCTGGTGATCCCTGTGTAAGTCTTTGTCACAGGGACTTGATAAAAGTCCACCTTTGCTGTCTTGCACACACAAGGGGAGGAAGCCCCTGTCACAGCAACATAAAAATATTGCAGCAGGGAATGAGAAATTCATGACACCCACAGACCTCTGCCAGACAGGGAACTTCCAACCTGGGCATTTGTAGCACCTTCATCAAAGGAATTGTCCATTCCTGATCTCCTCCTTCATTTGGTGTTGAGCCATCTCTTCTTCTGGCATTCCCAGTCTGTGTTCTCCCATCCTTGGTGTTTGCTCAGGTCTCCCAGTGCTGAACTGGGAGCAGCAGCTGTTCTGTGCCAGGTGGGTCATTCCTGAACTGAGTGTCCCTGGCTTTGCTGGGTCTGGGAAGAGCTGGGAGCAGTTTTTATCTTCATCTCCTTGACCAGGTCTGTTCTCTTCTTACCCCGAGAGGCTCTCAGCCTTCCTCACAGCTGGGCCTGCCAGCTCCTGTAACATCACAGACTGTGATGGATAATTCATCCTGTGCTGCTCTGCATCCTCTCTCAAGGCAGCACTTGGATTGGGAGTCTCAATTGCTCTAAAAGAGGCTTTAGCCCTTCTCTCACCATTTCTCTTTTGAGCTATTTTTTTAGCATGTTTCTGGGAAAAGTCCAGTTTCATGTCTTCATAATTTTTAAGAGTTTTAAAAAAACCATGTTACTTACTATCTTCTTCATTGAAGGATGAGTGCTCATAATCTTATGAAAGAAGATATAAATAAGAGAATTATCTGCTTAAGTGTTACATCAAATACAGATTCATCTGCTTGGGACTGCGGGATGCTGGGCAACCTTCATCATTCTGAGTGCCAGGTGTTGGTTGGGAAGGATTGTGGATTCTGCCTAAAATTTGGTTTGTGCTTTTGGCAAACTTTCCTTTCTGGATTGAGCATTTTGGTCCGATCCCAGATCTGGAAGTGTCATGCAGGAGACTTGGCTCCTGTGGGAAGGTTGTCCCTGTTAGTCCTGGCAATCAGTGATGGGGGGATCTCCTCCAGTACAGCAAACACTGGTTCCTGGGGAGAAGACCAGAGAGATGATGATACTGCCTTAGAGTAAATCCTGTCACTCCTGCTCAGCAGTTTCTCTGCAGTACCTGAATAGATGCAAAGGGGCTGTACATCCCTATTTCCTCCTGTTCTCTCTGTGCTGGGGGATTAAACCCTCACAGGTACTGGATGGAAGAAGTTCTTTGAACATCTAAATTGGGCCAGAGCACGGTGTGGCCCTCGTTGTGCTGGCACTGAAAGGGAACTGTTTCTGCCCTGCTGCCATAAAGGGGTGTTCTCCCTGTCCATCCCCTTCCCTCTCTAGGCCTTGGGAAGCTTGTTCTGCTCTTTAGTCTCCAAGAGTTTAGAGACCTTTGTGATGAATAACCCTGGATGGACATGGGCTTGGCTTCTGTCAATGCTTTTTCTTAGGCTCATGTATTTTCTGTTATCAGAAATGTACATGCATTTCATGTTATCAAAAATGTCTTGTGACATTTAGATATGTGTGTGTAAATAAATATTTATGTATTTAAAGACTTGTGCCTTTCCCTGGAAGATACTGTAGAGCTTCCACAAAAACTAGTAGAGCAAGGCACACTGTGAAGGAACCTGTGTTGTACCTGAGGCTTTGAATTAATTTTATTGTTCAGCTGGCTGTGGGGTTTGGGACTCCCAATGTTATCCTGTGTGTCCTTTAAAAATACCTATTTTTAACCCAGAATGGTAAATTAAAATGAATTTTATAGTGTTCACATTCCAGTCATGCTGGCATATCCTGCTGGGCTGTTGTTCTGTGGATTCAGTTTGAGCCAGCATTGTAAGGGATCTCTTTCCTTTTCTGTTCAGGGTTCTCAGACCT
Source organism: Dendrocincla tyrannina (assembly GCA_035047865.1). Taxonomy (NCBI): domain Eukaryota; kingdom Metazoa; phylum Chordata; class Aves; order Passeriformes; family Dendrocolaptidae; genus Dendrocincla; species Dendrocincla tyrannina. Next base: position 845,319 of record JAWWMP010000077.1, on the reverse strand, counting down.
CGTTAATATTAGCTTGAGTTTAGAGAGGTTTTTAATATTGGCCAGTTTGTTAACACTTATAAGCCACTCATTTGATATGAAGCTTTTAGATAAAAATCAAAATGCTGATTTCAGCGTAGAGAGGATTTTTCAGAAGTGCCTACACAACCTGTCAGTATAAAACCCATTCAGAACTGGGATTTGTTCTCTTTTGGTGTGGGCATGAGCAGAGCTGACTACAATAGCTATTGCAACATAACTGAATAGTTTATGCACAGTTGCTTTGTGTTCTGGAAAAAAGCCTAATTTTATTCCATAATAACCAGTGCCCTTCCAAGGCTGAGTAGTTGTTCCAGAATCCCATTTCATATGAAAGAGTATTTCAACAACAGCTCATTCTGCAGTGGCAGGCTGAGGTTTCCCGTGTATGTGAGCCCTTGGGTGCTTGGGAATATTCTGTTATCCCTGAGTAAGGCCTGACTGACACCAAATCCTAAGCAGATGTTGGGGAATCCAAAAATCCCAGGATGTTTTGGGTTGGAAGGGACTTTAAAGCTCATCTCATCCCACCCCCTGCCACGATGGGGTTGCTCCAAGCCCTGTCCAACCTGGCCTGGAAGTTCAGAAGGTTTCCTTTCCCTTTGCCCCCGTGGTAACCAGGAGAGCTGCCCGTGTCTTGCAGGTACCGCTCCGGAGGAGGGAAGTGCCAGAACCAGCTGACGGTGACCGAGCTGCGGCTCTTCGTGAGGCAGCTCTACGCCCTGCCCTGCCTGCTCAGCCAGACACCTCTGCTGAAGGTAGCTGGGCAGGGCAGGGGGCAGAACACGGGCATTTGCAGGGGTGGGTGGGCTCTGTTCAGCCCCTGTCTCGCTCTTTGCTCCAGGAATTCATCCCTGTGCACGGGCGGGACGGGGGGATTTGTGCACAGGGAATGTGGAGGAATGGAGCTCTGACCCGCAGGTGTTCAGGGGCAGAAGGTTTTGATACCACACAGGCAAATCAGAGTGTTGATGTTGTGTGAAGGGGGGCAGGAGAAGCAGCAGGATGACCAGGGCAACTACTGGGTAAAAGATTGGGGTCGGTTAACTGGTCTGCTCCTGGAGAGAAACCAGGTTAATGTGAGAACATCCAAACCCCACTATGATCTGAGGGAACTCTCTTTTCTTACCACCTTCCTTCTTTGTCAGTCCAGAATCAGCTTTCTCATAGTCCTGTAATTAGATCCCTCCTCATGCTCTCTACCCACATTCCAGGAAACCCCACAGATACCTCCAGCCAAACCCTGCCCAAATCTTCCCTCCAGCAGAGAAGCTGCTGCTGTCGGGGCTCAGGTCACTGTGTCTCCCACAGAGCTGGTGCTGGGTCTGTGCTCCCCAGATGATCAGCCCTCAGACAAGCTGAAAGAAATTAAAAATTCAGCTTCAGAATTTGCCAAAATGTTTCATATCACACCAAGGAGCAAATAAAACAAAGGAAAGCAAACTCTAGGCAGCGAAAATTCCTGTCTTGAAGGACAGCTGTCCATTAAGTGTTCACCCAGCACTGAGAGAACAGACAGTGTAGTGGAACTGAATAGGAACAGACCAGCTCCACTCAGCTTCAGTTGCTGCCTCAGAAGCTTTATCAGCTTTATCAGTGTGTGGATCAGATTTGGTACAAGCCTATTTACAGTTATTTGTTTATAGCACTGGAGCTGAGAAATTCTCTTGCTGGTTGAAAAGCAGAAGTTCGGAAATTCCAGACATGCAAACAGTTCCTCTCCATCTGGCATTCCTGAACAGGGAAATAGCAAACACATATGGTCAGGGTGTTCCTTTAGAGCATCCTCAACAAGCCTCAATCACACGTAGTCATGCAAATTATGCTGTTAATATAAATGACCAACAGAGGTGGGTTCACAGTTTAATCTGTCTCTGAAAAAGGCTTTATTCCATGCTGGGGGAGGTTGCCCAACCTGGGAAACAGCCTTGCTGGCAAGATGCCACAGTGTCAGCTGGGAGGGAGGAACTTCTGCAGGAACAGCGTTCCAGGGATCACTGGGCAGGATGCTGCATACAGAGCAATCCCAGCCTTGGCAGTGGGTTTGCTCTGGATGGCTGTCCCTGTTCCTGGGGGAAGTGCAGACAGCCCCAGAGGTACCTTTTGGGATAATCAGCTGTTGAGTGTATGGAGAGAGAGAAGGTGTTGCAGTGCGTGCCTGTGGCTCGCTGGCACTGTGGGGTGCAGCTCAAAAACCTTAACAGTGCAGCAGAAATAAATCCCAGAACATCTGTGCCCCTCCCAGCATTCTTCAAAGCCTTCCTAACCCTCACCTTGCTGTTCCTCAGCTGCCTGAGCCATTCCAGAACAAAGCCAGACAGCAGCACTCGTGGAACACTCCATTTCCCTTTGAGCCCTCTTTGACACCTGTCTCAGCTCAAGGGGTTGGGAGTGGAATTCCCTTGCTCTGGGATGCTCAAGCTTGTGGCCACGTTATGCTGGTGCATTCACTGTGTGTTGAAGACACAGTTGAAGTGTTCCAGATGCCAGGATGGTTTTCCATACAGGAGCCTGCCCTTCATGGCTCACCTTGCCCTTCCATGGCTGAGCGACTCGGCCGTGGATTTTCTTCCCATTTATCATCACCTTTATATATTCCAGGACCTCCTTGACCGCGTGGAAGCTTTCCAGCAGCAAAGCCAAAAGCTGCTGTCTGAGGAGATGCCCAGTGCCGCGGAGCTGCAGGAGCTGCTGGACGTGAGCTTTGAGTTCGACGTGGACCTGCCGCAGCTGGCGGAGCTGCGGGCGCGGCTGGAGCAGGCGCGCTGGCTGCAGGACGTGCACGGGGCCTCCGCCGAGCACAACTCCCTCACCCTGGACCACATGAGGCGCCTCATCGACTCGGGCGTGGGACTGGCGCCCTACCCGGCCGTGGAGAAGGCCATGGCCAAGCTGCAGGAGCTCCTCACCGTGTCCGAGCACTGGGATGACAAGGCCAGGAACCTGATAAAGGCCAGGTAGGGCGGAGTCTCAGGTGGCATTTTGTGGTTCTGTGGGCTGTTCCAGATGGAAATGCCACGACTGCTGGAGAAGGAGGATGAGGGGTGGAGTGGTTCTGGGTGTTGGGGTTGCCTTGGGGTGTTCATGCTGCTCCACCATCTCCTTTTACCAAAAGAAAGGGGTCTAAGATGCTTCTTCCTTCTTTTCCACCTTCTTCCCCCCCCAGTGTCAGGCTGGAGGACACATGTCCAGGTGGAGCTCAGATATGCACCAACTACATTTTATAGCCCATATAGGTCCATGTAGGACTATTTCTAACTAGCAAGGAGATTTTTTCCATAGTAGTTGGTGCAGAGGAGAAGAAAATGAGCCTAATACATCCTTACTAAGAAAAATATTCTTGCTTGTTGTTTTCACCTGATTTATGAAGTAAAATGGGGGAGAGCACCGTGTACTTAACATTTAGGAAGGTGCCACAAACTTGTGCCAGGTTTCTTCCCTCAGGATTCCTGACTTTTCTTTTTTCTTTTTTAAATTTTGCCCCAGCCTCATACTTACGAAAACATGTGAGTGTTTCTTACCCACTACTACCCACAATATTTAAAAATAACTTCATAGAGCACAGAGCTGGCTAAGCTTGGGTTTAACCTTCAGTATTGAGCTGTGTTATGTTTGTACCTTTCTAAAACCACAGAATCAAACTAGGAAATAGAGAAAAGACAAATGTCAGGGGTTTAACCTTCTAAAGCAGAACCTTTCAGCTGGTGCTGGTCGAGGGTTTGGTGGGTGCTGAGGATCCACACTGCTGTCATTCAGAAGTTAATAAATCTTCCTTAAGTCCAAATGCAAGAGTAGGAGTCTGGAGTGAGGCCACAGATGTTTCTAAAGCTCCCCTGCATTCCTGATGCCCTGCTCTGCTGGTGCAGCCCAGGGCTGGACATAACACCATTATCTGGTGTGACCCTCTGATTTTAATAGCCAGAGGAGCAGAAGAGGCTCCCCTGTCATGCAGCATGTCACAGCTGAGCTGTTGTGTCCCCAGGCCCCGGCAGTCCCTGAGCAGCCTCGCAGCAGCAGTGAAGGAGCTGGAGGAGATCCCAGCCTACCTGCCCAACGGAGCAGCGCTCAAGGACGCCGTGCAGAAGGCCAAGGACTGGCTGCAGGAGGTGGAGGCTCTGCAGGTACATGAACTGTGCTCGTGGCTGCTGGGGAGGGACAGTGGCCCTGCTCAGGCCACCAGAGCCACCCTCTGCCCCCCCAGGTGTGCTGTGGGGCTCCAGCATCTCTGCCCTCCGTTCCCTTGGCCGTGGTGCAGTTACTGCCCTGACTTTTGCCTATTTCTGCACCTGATCTGCACTCCTTCACCCTCACAGCTGACTGCAATAAAATCTATAAAGCAGCTGTTAACAAAAATCTCAAGTTAAAAAGATACTCTATTATGGAACTTGACCTTAAGGTCAGTTCTGCTCAGGAACAACTGAGGTGCAGTCTGGTGATAGAGAAGAGGTTCCTGCTCAGTCCTGAGCCAGGGATCAGTGGGACTGCCTGGATCAGCCAGGGTGGCACTGGGATAGCCCTGATTTCACATTTTGGTATAAATTCCCAAGTACTTTTCAATGTTTTTATTTGGCCTCGTGTTTTTTTCCATTAAGTGAGCTCTGGTCTGACTTAGGGGTATTTTCAGGCCTCTTTAGCCTAAACTGAGCTTTTTATAAAAACTTCTTTTAGGCTTAAATATTTTGAAGGAATAAAGTTGGTGTAATACTAACTTTCATCTGAGGGCTTTCTTGAGAGGGTTTAAATGAATTATTCTTGGCATTTGCAAATTTCTTGCTCTGGACTCTGAAATTTTGCCTCCTGAATATGGAAAAGTGTGTCTGTGCCAAGAATTTTTGCTTCAGTTCTGTTCAGGTTTTAGTAAATGCCTGCAGTCGCTGTGACTTGCAGGAAGTTCTTGGTATCAGGAGGTTGGTAACTTGGGAGGTTGCTGCTAGAGGTGTTGGAGTTGTTTTGGGGGAGTAGTTCCTGTTCCAGAAATTACCTCTTGGTGCCAGTTTACTTCTAGGTGTGTTCTGTGATTCCAGAATTACTTCCATTTTCTGCTATGAACACAAAATATGAGATTGTGAGGTTGCTTATATTGTTGGCAGTCTCTGGTTTTGGTTTTTGTTTTTATTCTTCTTTTTAAAGTGTCACTTGGGAAGTGTGTTCTTCCTTCCACCCCAAAATGTAGTGTTAGCTTTGTCTGACTCACACATGAGTAGCACAAGTATTGGACTAACAGCTGTGGGGGTGCCTGAGATGTCTGAGCAGTAAATCCCTTTTCCCAAGCTCTCCCTTCACCCTGAGTGGCTGCTGGGCCTCGGGGCAGTGCTCTGTCCTGTGCACAGCCAGCATTTGCTGCTTGCCCTGGCAGGTTGGGGGCCGTGTGCCCGTGCTGGACACGCTGGCAGAGCTGGTCACGAGGGGCAGATCCATCCCGGTGCACCTGGATTACCTGCCCAGGCTGGAGGCCCTGGTGGCCGAAGTGCAGGCCTGGAAGGAATGTGCAGCCAACACCTTCCTGTGTGAGAACTCTCCATATTCCCTGCTGGAGGTAAGAGATCCTGGCTCTGGGGGTCAGCCTGCCAGGCACAGCACATGGAGCTGCAGTGTGGCCTCAGCAAGGAGCAGGAGATATTAAGTGTGTTTGCAGAATTGCTTTAGCATTATATATTATTATATTATGTAATTTTAAGGATAGTTTTAAACTTTTTTAAATGCTTAAGATTTAGCTATGCTTTCTGTGTTCTAAATCAGTAGCTAATCAGAGCAGGCAGTGCCAGCATCTGACATTTTCCTTATGAATGTGGGAATATTGACAGGTCTGTGGCACTGGATTTCCTCCAGTGTGTCAGGCTGAGCTGCAGGTTCATACCTGCTCCATCCTCCTGGGATTTGGTGTGTGAGGGTGAGGCTGGAGCTGCATCCACTGCCCTTCTGCAGCTGCAGAGGATGGGGAGTATCACACCTGCACTCCTGGAGCTATCCACACTGAGCCCCTCTGACCCCTCCATCCCTCCTGTGCCATCAGGGAATGCAGGGCAGCCCCTGGAATCTCTGCCTTGTCCCAGGGTTTGCAGCCTCATTCCCATGGAGGCTGTTCAGAATATCAGTCTCTATGTGCCAGCAGCCTGGGTCAAACACAAGGGTGTTTGGGTCTGGCCATTTTATGAAACTGAAGTTTCAGCCTTCCAGATAGCCTCATGCTAATCCCTCAGATGGAATAACTGCAGGAACCCCAGTTCTCACTGGTCACCAGTGGCTGCGTTAGGGCAGGAGGTTCATTAGGAACAGTGGAGGTGTGTGACACTGCTGCAGGGTGTGACACTGCTGTCCTGTCCCTCAGGTGTTGTGTCCCTGGTGTGACATCGGAATGCTCAGTCTGAAGAGGAAGCAGAAGAAGCTGAAGGAGCCCGTGCCCAGTGGCAAGAAGAAAAGCACTAAGCTGGAGACTCTGAGTGACCTGGAGCGGGCGCTCTCCGAGAGCAAGGACACGGCGTCCGCGGTACGTGGCCAGGCCTGTCCACACTGGAGTTTCTCTGAGCTCCTTGAGCCCTTGTTTCTGTTTGCCCCCCGTGCAGAAGTGTGGCTTCCACCCTGTTCCTCTTGCTGTGCTGCTCTGCAGGACTTCTGGGGCTGCATTTTTCTGTGCTTGCTTCTGACTTCCCAGAATTGCTTTCAGTGGAAACAACGTGTGTTGCTTTGTGCATGAAGCAGCCTCACAGTTTGCCAGGCAGTGCCTCTAGCTGAGAAAAGCCCAGGAAAATAAAAAATGAAAGCCTGTTTCCCCCCACCATATCTAAACCTTATTAAAGATCTTTGCAGATAGCACCATTTATAATTAAAGCAAACACTCTACATAATTAAAGAAAACTTCATGCATTATGGAGCCACTGAAACAGTGCTCTGGGTGGAGCAGACTCAGTTGCTGGTGGGGAAGGGCTTCATCCCAGCAGAATTATTGCAGAGCATCCCCTGTGCTCAGGTAACAAAGCCCTGTGGGTCATGGGACCCAGTGGGCTCATCGGGTGGGGTTTGACTGTAACTCTCCCTTTAATGTGGGAGACTTAAAACCTGTACATGCTTTGGTTTTGGCCTCCTTAGTCTGAAGGGCAGAGCTGGAGCTGTGAGGACAGGCTGGTCCCCAGTCACCCCCCTGTGACTCCACCACCTTTGTTAAGGAGATCAGGGCACTCTCAGGGGCTGCCCCCAGGAAAGTGCAGTCATTCAGGGTGGCAGGGTTTGCTCCTGACACACGAGGGGAACCAGACCCTTCCCACGGTGAGTTTTGGACACTCCCAGCCTGAGTCAGCACCTGTGTGCTCGTAACAATGTGCTGTGGCCAAGTCCCACACCTGTCCAGGATGGGCACAGCTGTCTCCTCTCTCCAGAGCTCATTTTAGTCCAGTCATCTCACTTGAAAGCCATGATGTGGGAAATGACCACTTTCTAGGTATATGTAAATCCTTCTCTTATAAGTTTATATACATAATAAAATGCATGAAATTAATTAGTTGTAGCTGCCATGAACAGCCTTTATGGAACTGAAATATATTACTGTCTTTATGACAGCTAATGCTAAAGGTTTCTGAAATAAGGATTGTGAGCAGGTGTAGGGAGGGCAAACAGCACATCCAGGGTACACCCGGACTTTGCTTGGTGTTCACAACCCCCAGAGCGAGTTCATAGGGCAGGCCCTGAGCCCTGGGCAGTGTGTGCAGAGCAGGGGATCAGAGATGTATTTGTATTTGTGAAAACTGCCCAGGCAGCTTTTATGATTATCCAGAGTATTGAGAGACATGTTCACAGAGAAATACCTGCCATCCAGACCTGCACTTCTTCGGGATTTGAGCTGCTTTAAGGCAAGTCGTGTTTTCATGGCACAAAACAGGAAAGATTGGAACAGAGAGGATGTTGGGAGCTATTTTATTCCAAAGGGATAAGCTTTGTTTCTCTGGGCCTCACGAGGAGATGGAAGGGAACTGAAGTCACAGCACTGCACATCCCCACGTCTGGCCCTCCATCCCAGTCACTGCTTCTCCATCCCCACCACTGCCCATCCCCATCCCTGCTCCAGTTCAGGGGCCGAGAGCCCTGGCGGTGCTACAGGAGTGCTGTGTCTGCAGAGTGAGGGAGCAGTTTAAGGAGCAGTGTTCCTTTGGAGGTGACATCCCCTTGATCCCTTGCAGATGGCCACGCTGGGAGAGGCCCGGCTGCGGGAGATGGAGGCGCTGCGCGCCCTGCGAGCGGCCAACGAGGTGAAGGTGCTGTCGAGCGAGGAGGACGCCGAGCTCAAAGTGTGCCTGTGCCAGAAGGAGCCGGCTGCCCCCATGATCCAGTGCGAGCTCTGCAGAGGCTTCTTCCACACGGGCTGCGTGTCGGTGCCCGCGGTCCCGCAGGGCCCCCACGTGTGGCTGTGCCCGCAGTGCCACCGCTCCGAGAAGCCGCCCCTGGAGAAGATCCTGCCATTGCTGGCGTCCCTGCAGCGCATCCGGGTGAGGCTGCCCGAGGGGGACGCCCTGCGCTACATGATCGAGAGGACTGTCAACTGGCAGCACAGGGCACAGCAAATGTTGTATTCAGGGAATCTCAAACGCATCCAGGACAAGGTTGGCTCAGGATTACTGTACAGCCGGTGGCAGCCCTCGGCGGGCCCGCTGCCAGAGGCAAACAAGGTGAGGCTGGGGCAGCAGGGCCAGGCTGTGGCACTGCTCTGGGTCTGGGGTCAGGGGAGCTCCCTGCAAATCCCACCGAGGCACATGGTTTGTGCTTGTGTGGTGCTTTACAGCTGCAGGGAGCTGGGTCCTGCTGTGCCCCTTAGCCAGGATGTGTGTGTGTGTTCCAGCAGCAGCTCCGTGTTCCCTCCTGCTGGAGCCCAGGAACAATTCCTCCCAAAGAGCCTGTTCCCTCCTCTCCTCCTCCGGCTTCTGTGCTCTGCTGTGACACCACTGACGGCAGAGCTGCTGGAGCTATTGTTTGTGGAGTGCTCAATGTTCAATTAGTCGTTATATTCTGTTCTTACAAGTATTCAAATAGAGTTTTAAGTGTTGAGAGTTACTAACAGAGGCACAAACTGTCCTGTGTGTTACCAGCTTGGCTCTCAGATGAGGTTATTTTCAACAGTGTCTTCATCCCTTACTGCTCCTCTTCCTCCTCATTTCCACTAGACCTCCCAAGACTGAATATTCTTTAGGCATCCAGGAGAATTCTTCTGGTCATGTAGGGATGAAAGTATCTTTTTACTAGATTAACTAGTGTAGCTGAAAAGACATGGCCAAGATTTGGGGCATGTAAGTTGATGTTTGGGCCAGAAATGGAAACAGTGAGTTTAATTTTATTAGCACAGGGGTATTTGCTCAGCATGGTACCATGAGGTTCCTCCCACCTGAGAGATTATAACCATTTTTGGGGGGTCTGGAGCTTCAATAAACCTCCCAGGTCAGGTAGTCTCTGGCAGAGCTAATCCAGGTCCTTGTGACTGCATTTCCCAAGTCAGAGATCCCTGTGCAGCTCAGGGGAAGAGCATCCCTCCATGTGCATCAGCCTGGGTCCCTCTCTGTGCCTGAGCCTTAGCACAGGTGTGAGCTGCAACTTAAGTTTTGATGGATTTGAGGTGGTTTTCTGGAGAAACCAGTGTCTCAGCATGGCTGTGTGTCCTGTTGCAATTGTTTTTCCAGTCATCTGGGCTAATCCAACACACTCCTCCTGGAGAAGCTCTTCAGAGGGCAGTGAGATACAAGATTTCAGGAAGAGAAACAAGTGTTGATTCTGTCACAGTTATTCCACTCTTCAAGCCCCACGTTTAGCAAAACTATCTGCATTTTGTTTTCTAGGTGTCCCAGACAATTGGAGCAATGTCATTCTCCATGCCTCATGACTGGGATAACAGAACCGTCTATTTGCATTCTCCATTCTCTACAGGACAGCACTGCATCCCACTTCATGGTTTGTAATCTTCACTTTGATTTGGTTGGTTTGGGGTTTTTTTGCCCCCTGTGTTTGGTGGAGGGGGGAGCATGTCCTGGTCACCAGGAAATGGCTGAGCAGGCAGCACATCTGGTTCTTTCTCCATCCCCTCAGCAACCTTGGGGCTCAGTGTTGAGCTTTGGCAGGGGGGTGCTTTGCTCAAGGATACAATTTCCCACCTGTAATGAAAAGTTGTGGCACAGTGGGACAAGAGGTACCGGGAGAGCTGGCCCCTTCCCACTGGAACAGCTCACGGCCAAGCTGCAGGAGGGGGAAAGTGGGAGACAGAGCCCTGGGCGTGTGGGAGGTGGATGGGAACAGCAGGGAGGTGGTGCTGGAGGCCAGGGGGTACTTAATCCACAGGACACAAGTCCATGGAAGCTTTGCTGCAGCACATCTGTCACAGAGTCAGAGATTGGAGCTACTGTGGGGGCTGCTGTGCTGGGGTGCAGGCTCTGCACCTTCCCCACCTCAGACTCTGTGGGTTGGACTGACACAGACATGCCATGAATTGCATTATTTGATGACTGTAAAAGAAGTTATTAATCTTTTCTTGCCTCCTGATTCACAATGCTCAAGGGACACAAACCCCTTCATGTTTTCAAGTCTTTACAGCTCAGTGTTACACAAGACATTTCAGTGCAACATCACAGTTCACATCAAATAATGCAGTTCTTGTGTCACCAGGTTATTTTTCAGGCCATGTTTGAGTTGTGCTGTATTAAAAAAGCTGTTATTTACACAATGATCTCGACCTCCCTAGCTGGGACTGTTTCAAAGCCCTGTGTGAGCTCTGGAGCAGCAGTGGGTGGTGACTGTAGTGCAGGACTCTGTTGCCACACTCATCCTCTCAGCCTTCCTTCCTCCCCCCTCTGGGCTTCACTTATGGATCTCAGGCAGTTTGTTCATCTTACCCACTTATTATGTAGTGAGATCACCACATTCCTGTAGCTCCAGAAGCAGGAACAGTTGCCAGGAACAATGAAAATGGCTTATCCTGGAACCAGCAGGAAAGAGGAGCATGGAGCATCTCTGCTGAGCCACAGTGCAGGAACTCCTGTGCAAGCTTTGATGTTTCCTTTTAACCCTGCTGTTAAAAATGAGCAGTGAAGAGGGAGCACATCAGAGCTGATTCATAGCTGCAGATCTAAAGTGTTTCACCCTTTCAGAGAATGTTCATTATGTGTGCAGTTCCCATCAGTGCTGGCACTGAAGGATCCCTGTTCTCTTGCCCTGTCTCTCACACTAGTCATCAGCACCGAGCTGGACGAGCTGATGATGGAGGCCCAGCTGCTGCAGGTTTCTCTGCCTGAAATCCAGGAGCTCTACCAGACCCTGTTCACGAAGCAGAGCCCTGCTCTGCCCCAGGAGCAGAGATCACCAGGAGCACCCACAAATGAAAAGGCAAGTGTCCAACAGCAGCACCAGGCTGGGTCACTCTGGGACAGGGGCTCTGCCTCAGCCCGTGAGGGGCCCACAGGGGTTTCTGGCTGCACTTCCATGAAAATACATTTTCCTTCCTCAAAAGGAATCAAGATGTTGATAACAAATTGGTTACAAATTACTGCATATGGTTTGTGGCCTAATGTATTTTTGAAATTTGGATCTGGTTTTTATGGTCACTTTAAATACATCTGTCCTGATTTCATAGAATTGCAAAATCCCAGACTGGTTTGGGTTGGAAGGGATGTTAAACTTGATCTTGTTCTACCCCCTGCCATGGGCAGGGACACCTTCCACTAGACCAGATTGCTCCAAGCCCCATCCTGGCCTTGCACACTTGACTCTCGTCCTGTATTGAGGTTTCCCAAGGGAGCTGCCATGGAAGTTGTGGGCTCAGAGGCAGGAAATGAGAATAGTTCTCTTTCTAAGTTCTGTCCCTGGGACCTGACCCTGCCCTTTGCTCCCCTTACACATCCCAGGCTGCTGAAAAGGCAGCCCTGTCAAACACTGCCCTTGTACTTAGGCCTATTCCAAAAATCAGGATATGGAATACCAGGAGTGTTGGCTGCATGCTCACAGCCTCACCAACCTGTCTTCCCAGCAGAATGAGTGTTGCCGAGGCAAAAAGGATGGGCTGAGTTACATGGAGAGAAAACTGAAGCGGCGCTTTGAGAGGGAGAACTTCTGTGGCGAGAAGAGAGCGAGAGTAAAAAAGATGAGAACACCTAAAAAGAAGAAACTGAAACTGAGTCACTCAAAGGATCTGTGCAGTAACAAACTGGAGAGGGAGCGGGAGCGGCTCCTGGAGCTGCAGCGTCCCACTGAAAGCCACTTGCTGCCCTCAGACACATCGTTCTCCGAGCAGGAGGACTCCGAGGATGATGATGCCATCTGCCCTGCCCTGAACTGCCTCCAGCCCGAGGGAGAGGAGGTCAGTACAGCCACACCCAGCGTGCTGCTCCAGGGGCTGGGGCTGGGACAGGGAGCTGCCCTGTTTGACAGCAGAAATGCTGCTCATGAGGAGAGTAGATCTTGGGTAACCCATGGCAGGGTCTTCGTGGCAGGACTGATCCCACCCATCCCTGTGGTTGGGATGGGCAGGACTGATCCCACCTGCCCCTGTGGTTGGGATGGGCAGGACTGATCCCACCTGCCCCTGTGGTTGGGGTGGGCAGGACTGATCCCACCTGCCCCTGTGGTTGGGGTGGGCAGGACTGAATCACACGTGGTCTGGAACAGCCGTGTGGTATCAGGATATCTGCATGGAATGGGAAGGGGGAGGTGGGGCTGTGCAAACACCATGTCCAGCTCTGCTCTTGGGATACAGGTGTGGGTGGGGCAGTGCTCTGGCTCTGCACAGGTCCATCCAGGCTGGAAAGGGAAGAGAGGGACAGCCCCAGAGAAGCTGAGCCCGTGATGGCTGGGAAAGCAAGAGGAGGGATAAGGGAGGTGTGCCCCGCCCAGAGCCCCAGAGAGCAACGAGCAAGGGAATACCCAGCCCCATGGAGCTGTGGGACAGGACATTGCTCCCTCATTTCCGTAGACCAGGAGCCCCAGAACGACCCATGAATGCTGGGGGGGCCTGTTGCTCATCCTGCTCTGAACCCCCTGTGTGTCCCTGGCCAGGTCGATTGGGTCCAGTGCGACGGCAGCTGCAACCAGTGGTTCCACCAGGTGTGCGTGGGCATCTCGCCCGAGATGGCCGAGAAGGAGGATTATATCTGCACCAGCTGCACGGGCAAGGACTCCCAGTATCGGAAGTAAAACTCCCAGAAACCTTTCAGGACTCGAGTTAAAGAAGGTTCCCAGTTTTCCAGTTAAGCCACAGGGGCTGGTTTAAAAACCAGATTGCAAATGGTGCTACTTCTATCCTTATGGGATCATTTTCCAGAACTCAAAAGAATTTTTGACACTTTTGTATTTTCCCTTGATCTGTTTGTGGTTGTTGAGGTTTGAGATGCTGACTGTTTGCAGGGGTTTCCACCGATTTGGAAGGCATTTGACACATGCACCTTTTATTGTACAGCATTCAGTTACCTCTCTGGGATTTACCGGCGTATTTAATTCAGCTTGGTTTGGGTGCAAAAGAAAAAAACAACAAACAAACAAAACCCTGCACCATGAATTTTCCAATAATCCTCTTTTGAGGAAATCCCTGTTTACTCTGTTAACTCTTTGGAGACTTTAGTTTTTTTCCACTTTGTTTTTTCGTAGACTAGGTTTATTTATCTGAGCAATAACTTCTATGTCTGGTTTCAGTGACTGGAATGACAATTGAACAGAGTGTTGCTTCTAGCATTGGTTGGTGTACAGACAGCAAATGTTAGATCCTAGTGTCACTGAGGGCCCTGTGATGTAGAAGACAGGAAAAAAAAATCTGTAAAGTAATTGCCACAGCTGTATTTTGGCTTTCTCCTTTTTTGGGTAGCTTGTATCAAATGTTGCAGTTTATATTGTGGAATAAACCCCTGGTTATGTTATAAAATTAAATGTTGGTGTTTTTAGAGAGTTGGAAATGCAGTTTTCTTTCCCTCTGGATCCACACTGATTGCATCAATAGGTTCTCTTAGCCAAGTGAAATTCATCTTCCAGAAGAGCCGTGCAGAAGTTGTGGTGTTTCCTCACCTCACTCACCTGTCCAGGATTGGAAGGAGGAGGCAGGTCAAAATGTTATTCACACCAAAAAGAAAAAAAAACCTCTTTCAAGTGTTTTGCAAAGCTTTTCCAAAGCTGAAATTATCTGCAGGTTGAGTGAATGAAGGATTAAAGGTACAATTTGGGTCTTGGCAGGGACAGGAATGGGGGGTTCACACAGGAGGCAAAGGTGTGGGGCAGCTCGTCCTGCCACAGCCCAGACTGGTGGCCACAGAGCCCGGGCTGGTGGCCACAGTGACCTTCCCTGTGGCCCAGGGTGAGCTGGCTCTGCACAGCCCAGGCTGTGGGCAGGCTCCCTTCAGCTGCTTCTGCCTGCATTTAGCCTGAAAACCTGAGGAATAAGGACACTCCTGGAGTGGTTCTGCTTCTCCCAAAGAGGGCCTGTAGCTGGGGCAGTGCAGGTGTGGCACCAGAGGGGACTGTGCCCTGGAGCAGGAGGGGTTTGGTGTTTAGGCCCACAAGGCACTTCACACCCAGGGCTGCACCCAAAAGCCCTTGGAGAGCAATCACTGCTGCAGGGCACAGCTGGCAATGGCTGGTGACAGCAGGGTGGCTCCATGCCTGCCAGGGGTGGAACCTGGGGAGCCCTGGGAGATGGGAGAGATGGCTCTGTATGCCATCCTGTCAGCACCAGAACCGTGGTGGGGTTTGTGCTCCCCCACTCATCACCACATGGAATTTGCTGGTAAGTGTTTTCCCCTCCTGGTTTTAGCCCTTTTCCCACGGGCAGGAGCACACGGAGTCACTGGGGTAGGGCAGAGCCCTGGAGTGGAAGGGACTGTCCCAGGATGAACACAGAGCAGCAGCAGCTACCTGGGAGCAACCCAAATGAGCTGGGATGGCTCCTCTGTGAGCCTGGAAATGAGTGTGCTGTTCTGAGAGAGGGGCTGTGCTCCAGAAATGGCATTACCCTTCCTTCAGAAGGGAACATGCTGAGAGGTCTCCTCGAGGATGGGAATACATCAGTCTGTGAAGGAGCAGCCCCTCACTGAGAGCAGCATCAATGGTGATAAAAGTGTGGAAGAGGAGATAAAGCAGCCACAGGAGAGTGATGGAGCTGCAGGTTCAACACTGCTCGTAGAGAGAGACAAAAATGGGATCAGGGGTTCCAGCAAAAAGCTGTCGGGTAGAAGGACCAAATACTTAATGAAAAAGAGAAAAGCCCTTGTGCTGGTGTGATATGCTGCTGTGTCTAAAATTCCACCTGCTGAGAGGAAGGTTTGCTGCAAGGTGGTTGAAAAGAGACACTGATACACCCTCAATTCAGAGGTGCAGCTTCACAAAGGTTCCTCAGGCACCTCAGTCCCTCAGGTTCTGAAAGTTTTGTTAATCCTGCTGCTTATAGCAATGTTTTTAAAGGAATTTTTAAGGCTGTTTAATCACAATACTGAGCCATATTATATGTGTGTGTATGTATGTGCTTGCCCCCTGAAATCTCTGCAAGCTGGGCATCTAAACATGGTAAAATCAGCAGCTCCCTGTCTACAGAACATGGAATTCAAGAGCCTCTCCATAATCCCAAGTTCATTGAAGATAAAACTGATGTTGGAGAGTGTTTGTTGGGTGTTTGGGCTGCTTTGGTGTCTGTTGGGATTTTGTGTTTCATGTTTTTGCTACTGCCTGGAGTTAAAGTTTTAATCAAGCAGAGGACAGGTTGGTCTAATGCCTTGTAACCCAGGCTGGTCCTTTGCCTGCACTTGTGCTGCTCTGATTTTATTGGGGGGATTTTTGCTGGTCCCAGCAGTCCCATGCCAGCTGCACATCTTCCTGTGGGGTTTTCCTTGGCACAGGTCTACAGGGGAGCTCAAAGCTCCTGTGCCTTGCCTGTGAGCTGAAACAGCACAGGAGGAAGCAAGGAGTTCATCATAAAATACCTTTTTGTGCCAAGAATATCCCTCTGTGGTGACTGAACTGTCCTCCCTAAAGCACATCAGAAGAGATGACTGTCAGAACCATTTGTCCTGAGGCAGAATGTGCAGTGTTTGACCAGGGAGTTCTGTGTGCTGGGTTTGCAGGAACATCCCCGTGAAGAGCCCGTGCAATGCACAAGCAGATGGGAGTTCAAACCTGGAAAAGCCTGGAGGATTTGAATAAATGGATTTCTACAGCTGTGGAAGGACGAGGTGGTGCATTCAGAGTGGTTGAACAGTCACTTAGGCAAAAAGGATGCTGGGCCAGACAGGCATTGCTCTGGGATGACCTCCTCTCCCCAAAATGCATCCTCAGCTTTTGCAACGTTTGTAAGGCAGACAGAACAGTTCCCATCATTTTTGTCCCTTCATAACAAATATTTGCAGAGACATTCCGACCTACTGAGGGCCAGGGACAGTCTGGTGAGAAGGAATCAGAGATTCACCACGTCATTGAGGCTGGAGAAGCCCTCTAAGATCAAGTCCATCACCCAGCACTGCCACGTTCACCACTAACCACGTCCCCAGGTGCCACATCCACAAACCTTTTGAACACCTCCAGGGGTGGTGACTCCACCACTGCCCTGGGCAGCTCTGCAGGGCCTGCCCACCCTTCCAGGGAAGAAATTCTCCCCAATATCCAACCTAAACTTCCCCTGGAGCAACTTGGGACTGTTTCCTCTTGTCCTGTTACTTGTTCCCTGGGAGAAGAGACCTGGACCTCCTGCCTCACTGATTTGGGAGCAGCAGAAACTCACATTTTGTACTAAGCCAAAATCCTGGGGCGTTGCAGAGGTGAGCAATGACCCTTGCAGAAGTCACATGAATATGTATTTATTCTTCCAGCAAGAACAATACTTTGGATTGGGAAAAACAAAATATATTCTCCTTGCAGAGACCTCTCTGGTGCCAGCAGTGACAGAGTGTGTCTCCCCTGAACTGTGTCTTTCTTCCCTCTCTCCACAAAAATCCCAACCTGTGGTGATTCTGCTGTGCCTGTGGTTGGGAGTGGCCTCTGCTGTGCCAGCCTGGCTGCTGCTGCAGGGAGGGCACAGCTTGGTGTGGGGTACAGAGAGTGCTGGGCATGGCCTGAGTCCACACCCTGCTCCTGTTCACTTTAGGGGAAATAAAATCATCAGTTTAGGTTGGAAGGGACCTTAAAGATCATTCCACCCCGTGGGCAGGGACACCTCCCACCAGCCCAGGGTGCT
Organism: Dendrocincla tyrannina; assembly: GCA_035047865.1. Classification (NCBI taxonomy): domain Eukaryota; kingdom Metazoa; phylum Chordata; class Aves; order Passeriformes; family Dendrocolaptidae; genus Dendrocincla; species Dendrocincla tyrannina. The sequence goes on along the minus strand of JAWWMP010000077.1, from coordinate 828,134 downwards.
CCAAGCCCTGCCCAACCTGGCCTTGGACACTTCCAGGGATGGGGCAGCCACAGCTTCTCTGCCCAACCTGTGCCAGGGCCTGCCCACCCTCACAGGGAAGAATTCCCTCCCAGTATCTAAATGGTTTATAGGGGGCATTTGCTTGCATTGCTCTTGGCAAGAATGTTTAAAAATATATTGGCAGGAGAGAATGTGACTGAGCACATTATCCCAGCGGAGCAGACACCAGCTTGGAAAAGGCTGGCAAAGCTGGCTGGGAACGTAACAAAATACACAAAAAGCACAATGGGTGGATGGGGAAGGGATGGCTCTAGGGGAGGAACAACAATAGAGCTCGATGCTTTATTACTGAAGAGAAGGGGTGATCAAACTTTGGCAGGGGCTGCCCAGGGAGGGTTGGAGTGCCCAGCCCTGGAGGTGCCCAAGGCAGGACCGGCCGTGGCACTCAGAGCTCTGGGCTGGGGGACAAGGTGGGCATCGGGCACAGGGGGGGTCTGATGGTCTCAGGGGTCTTTTCCCACCTAAATGATTCAGTGAACGTGGCTGCTGCCCCTGTTGTGGCTCACCCCTGGGGCTGGGTTGTGGTTATAGACAAATTGCAGCTGTACCTCTGGGGATTTGATGACCAAATCACCACTGGATTCAGAAAACCCCCCAAGGATTTTCCCCCCAGCATGCTATCCCTGCTCCAAGATTCCATCCCATCTTTACCCCCTTTGAACACGTCAATACAGCTTTTTAACACTTGGCAAAACCACTTATACTCACTAAATAAGCAGCCGTGGGAAACACAGGTGGGGTCCCTGAGGATCACATTGAGTGTTCACCCCACTGATTTGGGGCGTGAGGGATTCGAGGCTTCTCCTCCCCTCTGGTCTCTTCCAAAGCCCCTTCTCGTCACATCCCACCCCTGAGGGCAAGGGAGCACCCAGGGGTCATAAATGCCCACAGAGGGGAGGAATGGCAAAAAAACATAAAAAAAGGAAAAAAAAAAAGGCAGGGGGTCTGCAAAAAAAGTAGGAAGTTTCATTAAGGAGATTGCAGAGTTGGAGTGGAAATGGGAATGTGAGAGCCTGAGATGGGGAGAGGGAAGGGGAAAGGGAAAAAAAGGAAAAGAAAAAAGGGAATGGAAGGGGAAAAGAAAGGAAAAAGGAAAAGGGGAAAGCAAAAGGGGAAAGGAAAACAAAAGGAAAAGAAGAGGAAAGGGGAAGGGAAGGGAAGGGAAGGGAAGGGAAGGGAAGGGAAGGGAAGGGAAGGGAAG
>JAWWMP010000077.1:785097-822536 GCA_035047865.1 Dendrocincla tyrannina | reverse complement strand
CATAAACACATCAGGGTTCCCATGAACACACTGAGCTTCTGGGGTTCACATAAACTGCACTGGCTTTGTCACATTCTCAGAAGTTCAGCAAGATCTCAGCAATCTGCGGTGTGTCATCCCCCCTCATGCAGGTCCAGTAGCTGCTGTAATAGAGCTCCTTTGTGCATATAGCCTGAGAGTTAGAACCTTTGAAAGGTTTGTTAAACTCTGCCCTGTTTCTGTTGCCAGCTGGACTCGGATCCCCACCGAGCACCTGCTGCGGGGCTCGCCCCCTCCTCCGCAGCGCCGATACGGCCACACCATGGTCGCCTTCGACCGGCACCTCTACGTCTTTGGGGGCGCTGCAGACAACACCCTGCCCAACGAGCTGCACTGCTATGATGTGGACTCCCAGACCTGGGAGGTCATCCAGCCCAGCCCAGACAGTGAGGTAAAACCTTCATCTTGCGGGGGTTTTGTTTTTATGCTTTGTCTTTTTTGACTCATTTTTGCTCTGGAGGTTTTTTTTGATAAGGACGTTGACTTTTAGCTAAATAGTAACAACTTCTTCCCACGGGCGGTTAATCAGCTCAAATATTGTGGGCAACAGTCCTTAAAAATTAGTCAGTGTTGACACATTTCAAACTTTGCTTTGCACTGTTTAAAGAAATGCCATGGAACACTTGTAATTCAAGTTATGAGTCAATCATTATTTGGGAAAATTTAATAATGAATTCACTGCGTACCAGTGGTTCTGTGGTTGGCTGTGTGGCTCTTGAAGCAGAATTCAAAGCTAGACAAGGTGTGATTGTGTCACTGTAATAATGCCTGTGTGTGTAAAATCTTACAAATTCTGATTATACAGAATAGCATTTCCCTTCTAGGTCAAGTGTAAAGTATCTGCTTATAAAGCTGTGGCTGGAAAATAGTAAAAGGGAAGCTCAGAAAGGGTTTTTTGAACATACTTGCATTAATAAGAGATTAATTAGAAAATGTCAGTTTTTTACATGGATATTAAAAGGCTGTAGACCACCAAGGGCCAAAGAAACACTCCAAAGGGAAAAATATTTAAATAAAAAAGATAGAGAGCATGTTAGTGTGTTTATTTTGGGCTACTCATTCCAAGGCAGTGATTATGTGATGATAAAATGTCCATTTTTTTCCCCATAGCCCATCCACAGATCCTGTCTGAGATCAGCTGGTACTTAAGGTAGAAGTGCTGAAGTCGTGCCTGGCTCCAGTGCACATTTCAGGTCACATTTCAGTAAATGTGGCTTCAGTGGCCTCTAATCATTTCATCCCAGAATGCACAAGCAGTTGTTTTCCTGGAGCCTGTACCAGTGTGTGAGATACCTGGGTTTGGAATGGAGGCATTCACTGCATTTGCTCATCTGAACAGGGTTTACCTTAAGCCACATTAAAATACTGCAGCTCTGGAGTCACAGCAGGTCTGGAGTGTGGGAGGAGATGCTGTGTGTGTGCTGTGCATGGGGCTGCGAGGCTGAGAGAGCTGAGGATTGTAGGAGTTAGGATCAAGTGCAGAGTTACTAATTTAGCCAGCATTGGTGTGGCAGGGCTCACCCCCGAGCGCTGCACTGTGTGTTGTTTGGTGTGTTTTGGTGTGTTTTGGTGTGTTTTGGTGTGATTTGGTGTGATTTGGTGTGTTTTGGTGTGTTTGTGTTTGCAGAGACACGTCACAGCATTGGATGAGTCAGAGAATCCCACGCACACACTGCCCTTAATTAACCATGCACATGGGCCTCCTTTGGAACAGTTATTTGTCCCAAGTATTTACAGCAGTCTGTTCAAAGCTTTACAGAGCTGATTTATTGTCATAAGAAATTAATAAAGCTGCTTCTTCAACTTCCTAAAGCCACAGTTGCCTTTAGGTCCCATTCTGTTCCTGGCAGTGTTGCTGTTGGACCTGTGAGGCTTGGGCAGGCATTGGTTCTCTGGGACACAGCAGATTGTTGCTCCCAGTGTTATCCCCTGAGTTATCCCCTCCTAAAACTTCATTTCACATTTCAGAGCTCTTTTCTTGGGCTGTCAGTAGTCCCAGACAGGGTCTGTCTGTTAGTTGCTTGTGTTGTATTTTGAAGTTTCTTTCTCTGTCACAGCATCTGGAGACTGATTTGGTAGAAATGGGGGGTGAGATTGAAGTGCTGTTGAAACATGTGATAGCAAATTTTCCTAAAAGACTGATTACCTGCAAAATCTGAAAGATTTCTGGCATTTTAAGTAAGTTTTAAATGATTTTGTCTTCTGGAGTGGTAACTAGCTAATTTCCCAGAATCATTTTCCTAAAGTTTCTGTGAGCTTTTGGCAAAGGCTTCTAACGGTGGCAATGAATCTCTAATACCATACTGTTCCCAGGACACTCTGAACTGGGATTTTCTTTGCTTATCCATCTCTGTGAACAAAGTGGTTCACATTAGGCTGAAACAACGTAGAAGTCGATAAGTGTAATGTGGTCTCAGCACTTGAGGGTTTCTGCTGTGTGAAGTGATGGTGACCTCTGTTATTGTGCAGCAGAATAATCTATCTTGACTTTTAGAGTTGGTTTTTCCCCCTCTTTCCAATGGATGGACTATAGAGTTTACATTCTTGTACTGTATTATGTGATATGATCTTAGAAATGCTGCTTTACAACTTCACTGCACCACAGCAGGGTTACTTATGGTAGTGTGATGCATATCCTTAATTCTTTCTTCTTCTGGATGTTTAGCATGGAGTGGATACAGTCTCTGGAGTCCAAAGTAAGAAGGTTTGATGCTGATTGAGCTATAATTCAGTGGTGACTTTCACAGTGCTTTACAAAAGGTTTCTTACCCTGAAGGAGAGTGACTACTGCATTTCCAGTCTTGTTCTCTGAACTAAGCCAGCCCTGAGGAGCTTTTCAGAGTGATCCAGGGAGTGATTTGGACTTTCCAGATCTGTCCATGCCAGTAACAGGGATAGGCTGTCAGGTGGAAGTGATATTTCCCCTGCTACCCTGTTGTGGGCAACATGGAAGGTGACAAATCATATGAGACTAAAGAATCTTGCAGTTGTTACCTGGAGAAGGTGGCACAAATTGGACATTAATCAGAGCAAAGCAGGGGGAGTTCCAGGAAGGTCCTGGAGACAGCAATCGTGTGTCAGGTGCTGCAGGTGCCCTGAGACAGTCTGGCATTTTCTGCATTTTGGGTGAACAGGTAGAACAAACCTGGGAATAGGTCTGGCAAGGGACCTGTTCTAGCTCTCTGGCCAGGGCCCTCAGAATTCTTGGCAGTGCCTTGCTGTGGGATGGAAGATGGGAAATAGCTTAATGGGTAGAAGAGGGAAAACTGAAGTGGAACAGGGCAGTACTTCAAAAATAAACCAGAAGCTGCCATTTTATGCCTTTAGAATGTCTCCAAAATGAGTATCAAGGCATCCTTGCTGAGCTGCACAATTGCAGCCTGTAGCTCCTCAGACCTATATAATATGTACATATATATTTTACAGAGCTATTCTCCATCTTCACTGTTAGATGATGATCTTCACAGCTGGGGGTTCTACTTTTCTAAGGCAGCCACAGGAATATCTTGTCTGAGTCTTCCCTGCCTGTGTAACAGAGCTTCGTGGGGTGCTGGATTTTCTTTCTACAGGGCCATCAGGATTTCAAAAATAAGAAACAGATATTTTTTATTTGCCTTGAGTTTTCCTGTTGAACTCAAGATACCCTTTTTCCTGCCCCATAGAGGATGGGATGTTGTATCAGGAGGAAGAAAATTTTCCTTCCTCACAGTTCTCATCATCTCCCCATGGCTGCAGGGACTGGCAAGCCATCCTGAGGTTACAAGGGAAACCTCTGAAACTTGACCTGTGAAACATTTCACTCTTACAATTAGGCCTTTCAAAGCCAAGAGCAGTAAAAATTTCTGACTTTCAAAGCTCTTAATTTTTCTTTTAGTAAGCCAAAAGGGAGGTTAATGTGCTGGTAACCTTCTTGGGCTTACTTGGAGGCTCAGTTCTGGAGTTCTTCAGATGGATTACAGCGACGTGGTTTGTGGGCAGCTGAGGAAGATTAAAAGGACTTACTCATCCTGCTGTGGATGAGTCTGCCCCAGTCTCCCTGGGCAGAGATCAGCTACACCCCTCGAGGTATCTTTATGCAAAAGAAACACGTTATTGTGTGCACAAACCCCTGAATTCCTGCAGCAAAGCCCTTAGGTTGGCAGGGGAGTTGTATTCTGCAGGGAGAGAGGAAATTGAGCATTTCGCAGTCCACAGAGAGGACTGATACATTTGATGTTTATAAATAATATGTGGGGTTCGGGCTTGCATCCTTTTTAGAAAAGCTTTTTTAAAAATGTAGGAGCTGCAGGCGGGTGCTCTTTGCAGGTCTGTGCTCAGTGAGCCTGAGAGACACATCTTGAAAATGTTCGTATTTATAAGAAAGTGGGTACCAGAGTAACTGTAACATTGAGAGGAACTAACAGTGTTGCACAGCTCCATTTCTGCTTGTCAGTTCTCCGTTCATGCCCTTTCTGAGCCGTGTTTCTTACATGCTTTTGTAGGATTCTCCCAGACAAAGCAAAATACTAGTGATGTAGATGATAGGCAGGAGTACTTCTGTAACTCACTCACCAGTAAGGAGTTGGAACAACACATGACTCATGTTGAAGGGGTATAAAATTGAGTAATGGAAAGATTTGAAATATGGTTTTGAATAAGGAGCAGTTACTCTGTATAAACTTTTGTCAGCAGCCTTGAAAGACAACAGAAAATCACAGCTTTCCCCTAACTGTCCAGAGTTTTGCCAATTACTGATTGCAATAACACTCCACTCAGGGATTTGGATTTCTTCTCAAGGTGGGCACAAACAGTCCATGTTTCAGTCTGGCTGTAGGATACATCTAGAAGAGGGTGTGTGGTCTGGGCTTCGTGGTTTCCCTTAGAGCATCCCTGGAAACAATGACTTCAATCCCCAGCTCTTGTGGGGAGCTGAGATGAGCTCCCTGTGGTGTGAGATGGCTGGAAGTGCTGTGATATTCTTGGCTCCAGAAGCTGGCACGGTGTAGTGTCAGAAAGTAACATAAATACATGATCCTTGTGTTTATTAGGTAGATCTTCCAGTATAACATCTCCCCATGTTGTGTTCACAAATCAAGGAGGTTACTTAGAGAAGAAATCAGAAAATGATTGAAGATGGGAAGCCCAGTGACCAGTTGTGAAGAGAGGTCTCTTTTAGATGTAGGAAACCAATTCTTCCCTGGCTTACCTGTGGAACAGAGGTTTTTTTAACCTGTTGGTAAAAGATAAAGCAAGATCCAGTGGCTTCAAGTTGAGATTAGAAATATCCAGATTGGAAAAGAAAAGGAAATAAAAGTTTACAGATTGTACAGAATGAGGGTAATGGTTCGTTGGAACATTTTATCAGAGTTTTTTTGGTAGAGCCTTAGTTATGTTTAAACCAGGATTTGATATTTTCTGAAAAGAAAGTTTTCCTGAAAGAAAGGCTCCACTTCAGTACCTCTTCAGGGAAGTCTGGTAGGTTGGTTTATGCAGGAAGAAGGATTAAGATTCCTAAAGTGCTATTGTGGTTATTGGACTTTTGAATCCACACCATGTGCCAAGGAGAAGCAAATGGTTGGTCACTGGATTTTTGTCAGCTATTGTCAGGTTTCAGTGTATGATCTTTTGTGACATATTCATTGGGTTTGGCAACACTTGCTCTTCAAACTGTGCCTCATCTTCTCTGATGAATTATGCATTAACATTGCTTTTTACATTTGCAACTGATATAGTCAAACAATTTTAAAGGAAATAGCCTTTACTATTATTACAGCTGTAAATAAGATACAGACTGCCTCAAACTCTGACCCTTGTGGTTATACTGGCACGTGTTTGGATGTCATTGTTAATAATTAACCTTCCTGTTTCCATTCCCTGTTCTCCAGTGAATACCAGATGGAAAAATCTCATCTTCAGTGCAGGGCGCAATCACAAACGATGTCACTGTCACTGTCACATCCCCTGTCACCATAACCACAGCTGATATCGCAACAAGCTTTTGTTACTGTGACTTTGCTCCTGTATCTGGTGATTGAACCCAGTTCCCCCTGTGTGCTGGGCTCAGCCCACAGCCTGGTCACAGGGGGATCCTGCCACGTTTGGTTTCTACAGAGCTGTGCTGGAAACAGCCAGTCCCCAGCCCGTATCATTGCAAGGAGTTATTCTGTCCCAGGGCCAGGACTTCCTAAGATGCCCATCGGCCCATTTTCCCAGCCTGGATAAGTCATTTGCAATATCAGTCTCCAGCATTTAATTGCTCCAGACAATTTGGTGTCAAGCACAGACTCACTGAGAATGCAGTGCCCTCCTATAACCCATGAAGCATTTTGAAGGGGATGGTCAGGAAGGGTTTGCCTTTGGTAAATCCTTGCTGACTGGTCCAAGCCACCTCCTTCATGTGGTGGAAGGAGCTTCCAGGAGGATTTGCTCCGTAACTTTCTTGGGATGGCAGTGCAGTTGCCTGGCCCATGGTTGGCTGGAGGCTCCTCTTTACAGGTGACAGAGGCCTGTGCCCAAGCTGTGTTCCCTGATCCATAGCTGGACAGATTTTTAAAATTCGTAGATGCTTCTTGGGCACTTTGTTTACTCTTGGCTACCTGCAGCAATAAATGGGGATAGATGAGTCCATTGCCATGATCTGACAGGAATGAGAGCCTATGGAAAGGCCCAGTGAAGGAGTAACAGCCTAAGGAAAAACCCAATAAAGGAATGACAGCCTGTGGAAAGCCCAGTAAAACCCTTCAGCATTTGCCTGCTCCTCTTCATTTGCAGAGCTGCATGTCTTGAAGTTCCCTCTAACATGTGTCTGTTCCAATTTTGTGTGGAAGCAGAGATTGTCTGCACCAAGCATGGGAAAACATTTTAAATCCTTAAACCTCCTTGAACTTAAGGACTATCCAAAGCTTTGTCTGCCCATTTGTTTGAGTTTGATGCTGTTGCCTGGTGTGACAGTGTGGAAACACCTTGAGTATCAACAGCTTCCAGCAGTGACAGCTCATTTGGACCTGTTGTAGCTGGTCTTTCAGTTTCAGACAAAAATAGATACCTTTTTTGCCTTTTATGTTACCTTTTTGTTTATGTTGGTTCACCAGGCTGGTTTGTTGGTGGCTTTCGGTACTTTTGTTTCATTTTTGCTTTGAATTTTTGCTGGTACTGAAGGATAGAGAGGCTCATTGACATTCCTGGGTTGTGAAAGAGATCTGAGGACATTGTTACTGGCTTCGGAGTTCAGTGCAACAGTCAGCCTCTGTGATACCTGCTCATTTGTAGCTGGGTGTGAGGAGAGTTAACATTTACACAGTTATAAATCTATTCTGTAAATATAAGAAGGCTTCTGCGAAGCCGAGAGTGAGAAAGAAGAGCCCTGAAACAACTGCAGGGGATTTGGTTTTAGCTATTTCCTAGTATTGCCCATAATGCTGAATTTCAATCAAAAAAGCACTGAAACATGTTAAAATGCATGGAGAAAGGAGCCAGAGAGAGAAGATAAGCACTGCAAGAGCACAAGCACTCACAGCCTGCAGTAATGGCATAGCTAATGCTTTTCTCATGGCCAAGAGGATGACTCTCACTGCAAGAAAGTTACCTTTTTGTGCCTGCCCCAGTTCTGCCAGTGGCACAGAATTGCTGGGCTGGCCCATGGACAGGGTGGGTGAAGCTGTGAGTGCTGCCCTGCTGGGACCTGGCAGCTCAGAAAAGGTTTAACTTCATTCTCCTCCAATGTATTGGTTTGGCATAAAGCACAGGTTGTCACTTTGGAGTGATCCATCTGCCCTGTTTTTTCATCAGCCCAAAGTGTGGGAAGGCTGTCTCAGGATGGGAACAGCTGATGGATATTCCCTCTTTTCACCATCTTTGTGATCTGTGTTCTGCCGGCTTGCAGTGAGCAAACCCCTCAGCTTCTCATCTCATCCCTGGAAGTGTCCAAGGCCAGGTTGGATGGGGCTTGGAATGACTTGGGATAGTAGAAGGTGTCCCTGCCCATGGCAGAGAGTGGAATGAGATGAGCTTTGAGATCCCTTCCAACCCAAACCAGTCTGGGATTCTGTGATTCATGTAGAGCATTGGGAGGAAAAGGGCAGGCAAGCAGCAATTAGTACAAAGGGTTTTGTTGCTGTGTGCCCCTGTCACTGCACAAACCACACGACTGGCTTGTTAAATGGCTCAGTCACAGTGATGGGCTCCAGCCAAGACCACAGAGCTTTCTCTGGACTGACCCTGAGTGTTCTGGGGACACAGGGACAACCCTCTGGAGCTTCAGGTCTCTCATGCCTCCCATCTATACTTGTACACACTGTTGGTTTTACATCTTGTAACCAGGTGTCCTACCCAGCAGTGGCTGAGAGAGTGTCTGCCCTGGGGAAGCTCCCTCCCTGCCCTTGGGAGAACAGGGCTTAAAAGTATCTGGGGATGGATGTGCTTTAGATTTCAGCATAACAACAATTAAACAAGCACCTCCAGCAGACTCAGAGGGAAATAAAGAAACACTTGGAAGTGAAGAAGACTTCAAAAATGGAAATTAAATTTATTCCAGGAGAGAGAAATTCCAGCCTTGTATATGCCTTTTCTTCTCTGCTCCTTTTTTTCCTTGCAATTTATCTTCAGCTATTTTAGCTTAAGCTGTAATCCAAGAACTATTTAAGCTTTGACTCTGCACATGCAAGTTCTAAATTGCATAGAGTGGACTGATATTGACCCCTGAGTGGAAATGATTAATTTTACTTTTTTAACTATTTCATTTTACTTTTATGTTGCTTCTACTTCATTTATTAAGGACTTTAAATGAAGCTGAGTGTGTTCCTGGTGAGGTCAAAATTTAAATCAGTGAGTTTATGTAGGGGTTTGCAGAGGCTTAACTGAGTTTATTTTAAAGTATGTGTGCTCAGCCCCAGAGCTGATGCTCAGGGCTGTAATCAAGGCAATTTGAATGATTGCTGGGTGCTCTCTCATAGGGAGAGGCAACACTAATGCACAGCTTTGGGAGTCAAATCAGAACCCTAATGAGCAGCACAGGATAAACTCCATTTGTGCTGGCTGGGCAGGGTACAGGGTGAGTCTGAGCACAAGAAATGAGGAAAAAAAGACTTGTGAAATACTTGTGTTTTGAAAATGATGGCTCAAGTCATGCTGGCACTGTGGAAGGGGGTACTGAAAGGGAAGCAAAGGTGACTGATGAGATCTGCTTTTGAAAGCAAAGATTCCAGCTTGGAAAGAGCCTCAGATGCAAATCTCATTAACCTTAAATAGAGAAACCACTCCAGTGGATGAAACATGGTGGTGGAGCCCAGAGAGGGGTGCCAGCCCCCATCACTGGAGATGTCAGGATGGAGTCCAGAATTCTTTTTGTCAGCCACTGCTAATAAACTTAGGAGCTCATGTTGATGGAGTGCTAAGCACAGGATCTAGAGCTGACAAATGCATTCCGACTGGCAGGGCCTCTTAGTCTGTGATTTTTAGCATTGCTGTATGCACTGGGAATGAGAGGGACAAATCCTTTGGGATGCACACACGACCATCTGGAGTTGTGCCAGCAGATGAAATTAAAATCATAGAATTACAGAATTGTTACGGTTGGAAAAGACTTCTAAGATCATCAAAACCAACCATCCACCCAGCACTGCCATATTCACCACTAACCCGTGTCCCCAAGTGCCACATCCACCCTTTTGAACACTCTCACCAATGGTCACTCCACCCCTGCCCTGTGCAGCCTGTTCCAATGCCTACAACCCTTTGTGAGGAAATGTTTCCTGTGTCCAACCTAAACCTCCCCTGCTGCAACTCGAGGCTGTTTCCTCTCATCCTTTCTGACTGTCCTGGGTATCAAAATAGATGGTATTTTGTAGCTCTTCCTTATAAACTCGACCTGGTTTGAGTGTATTCAGCAGCTGAATTTGGCAGCTTGGGGGGTCTCCCAGTAAAAATTCAAGATGGGGCAGGTTCTGGTAGTCTGGTATTAGTGGATGAGGAGCACAGGGACCAGCATGTCTCTAGCTGTTTGTGTTTCTCCAGCTGTTCATTTTCCTGAGCTCTGTTAACCCTTCTTTTCCCCTGAATGTTTTCTTGAGGATGCAGCTTCCCTGGTTTGCACTGGGACAAAGTTTTCCTCTGGCCAAATCCTTGGTCCCGGGAGAGCTGAGTGTTGTTCCCCACGCGGGTGGCATCAGGATGTCACCACTTGCAGGGTTGTCATCTCCGTGTGAAGGTTCGTGCTGGCCTCAATTCTGCTGTTCTGATTCAGCAAAACAAACACCCTGAAACCCTCAGCTGCACAATGTTTTGATGAACTGGTCATGGCCTTCCTTGTTCTGAGCTGTCCTTCCATATTTTACATTTCTCTCTTTAAAAATGTGGTCTGTGTATTTAGAAAGTGGAGTTGTTTGATTGCTTAAGTTATTAGTAAGTGCAGAGCTCTGGTTCTTTGGCCAGTACCAACCATTACAGATGCAAAATCTTTGTCACAATGTTCCATACAGATCATTGAGTTGAACATGATGGGACTGGCAACTATGGTCTTACCTGGTTAAATATTCAGTTGGTTCATGTTTGTTTTCTGGCACCAGTTGTTGCAAAGCTCTAAGGCGCTTTGATTGAAAAAAAGGTGGTTGTTAAAAACAAAGGCAACTTTTAAATACCAAATGGTAGAGAATTTTGAGAATTATTTTCATTAAAACCAAAGCTAAAATACTATTTATTTAAAAAAGAAAGAGACATGGAAAATGACCTGAATGAGTCTAAAGCAGGTGAGCTGCTCTTGAGCTCTTGGAGAATAGTTCTGTTTGGTTTGGTTTTGGTGGCAGTGAGTTGTGAGAAAGATGTTCCAGGACAGCTGATACCTGCCTGCCTAGCTGAGTGGGTGTAGGTGTGGGCAAGCAAACTTCTTATTTTGGGCTAAAGCTGGAGCTCCAGTTGATAAAAGTGACAGATGTATTGTTAACCCTCTCTAATATGGTCAATTATCTCAATCAGTACATTTTATTTAGTTAATGAGATCACTGCTAAGCACGAGCAGAGGCCATAGAAAACAGATGATATTTGACAGTAATCTCATCCTCTTTCAGAGAGGTATCGAGCAGGGGCCAGGCAGGAATGTACTAACAGATCAATGTTATTCCATAATCTTCCCATCACAGTATTTATTAGCACTGCCTCTGAAGTTTCTTTGATAAAGTATCCATGAAACATGCTGGAGACAGAAGGCATCTTGTTTATCCAGAGGAATCCAGATGGTTTCTTTAACTGGCACAGGCAAAGGTGCTTTTTAAGGTGAGCAAATCTGTGGTTTGTACATCTGAGAAAAACACCCAGGGCCTAGTTACTGGCTGGGGGATTGTCTCCTTAAAAGCTGTAGTTTGAGGAAAAGAACAAGTCATGGAAAGTGTGGTGAGTAACGGGCTAAATGAGGCCGTTGTGTGATGCTGTGGTGAGAGGGGTGAGTTGGTGGGAATGGGAACTGCCAGTCAGCACGATTTCCTGGAAATTCTGCCTCTCCAGATAAACATAATCTTGTTTCATGTCTAAGTTCACTTGAGTGGTGTCTATAAATATATACAAGAAGCAAAGATTTCTTATACCAGAGGGTTTTTTTATTTTGTAGGCAAAGATTTAATCAGGTTTACTGCCTGGAACACAAAACAAGCCTGATGAAACTAGGGGGGAAAAAAGAAGTTTCTCCCACCACTTGCAGCCTTTCTGTGAGCTCTCAGTGAGATTTGCTGATGTGATCACATCCCTTTGTGTAACCTCAGAAGACAGGGGGGTAGAAGTGCTGTGGTCTGTCCTCTGCAGGAGGGTCACGGTGGCTTCAGCTTGCAGTGACTCTTCCCATGTCAAAACTCAGGCGATGCTGCAGCTCCAGGGTGTGTTGCAGGGATGGTGCCATCCCTCAGCCCTATAAATAGCTGCAGCGTGGGGGCTCTGCTTGCTGTGGAGTTGGCAGGATGGAGACAGGAGCCATGGCTCTGAGGTGCCAGCTCTGCCAACAGCTCCAGCCCTGGGCTCCTGTTTGGATTGGGCTTTGCTGGGGGCCCTGAGCCAGATGGTTCAGCCCCTCAAGCTGTGGGGGACGTGGGCACTCACAGGTCTGGAGTTCAGTCCTGCTGAGGGAGATGATCATTTACCTTTCAAATTCCTGACAATATTTGGAACAAGATGTGAGTTTGTGCAAGGATCACATTTGAAGAATCTGCTTGTTTCTAGCAGTGTGTTTTATTTTTTTATGTGAAAGTTGACATTGAGTTTCATTTTGTAAATGATATATTTTGTAACTGTATGACACGCAGAGCCCAGTGTAGGTACCATTCTGATTAGAAGGTGCAGGGAATGTTCTTAAAAGGGTGTTCTTAAATGTGACTGGAAAGTACGTTCCAGACACGCCAGGAAACAATCCTGAAATATTATAAATGTCAATCTCAGGGTGCAAGTGTGTGTGTGACCTCAGAGTACATCAATTTGGTGAGAACATGGTGCTGATAACGCCAAGGTTTGATCCCCAGAGGTGCCATTCACTTAAAAGTTGGATTCGATGATGTTTCTGGGTCCTTTCCAACTCAGAATATTCTGTGACTCTGTGATTTTCCCTTCTCACTGTTGATCTGTTAAGAGCACATCCTGGCAGAAGAATAGGATATGATATTCCCTTGCCTATTTTGTCCTTTTCTTGTTGTTTATTCCCTGTTTTCTCTCCCCAGTTACCCAGTGGCAGACTCTTCCACGCCGCAGCAGTTATCTCGGATGCCATGTACATCTTTGGTGGCACAGTGGACAATAACATCAGAAGTGGAGAGATGTACAGGTTCCAGGTAACTGGCTGATAAACACACAGCCACAGCAGTTCCATGTGAATCCTTCTGGCTCTGGCTGCGGAGTGTCTGGTTTGTGAGCTCCATGGCTTTTGCTCCATGTCCTTCCTGCAGGCAGCATCTGCATTTCAGATTCAGCTGCCAAAGGTCAATGTGTGACTTTAAAATCTTTGGAGAAATGTTGTCTGGATAGACATTTTGGTAAGGCCAAACCTCCCAGTGCCTTCTGAAGTCCTGCAGAGGTCATGGCAACTTAATCATTGGGAAGTGTAGGAGTTGGGATTGGCCAAGTTGTTTCACTGAAAATTGACTGTTCCTCTCCATGTGCTGTCCTGTTCAGGGCTCTGGGACAGGGTGTTCTTTATTGAGGTTTTATCTCCATGCAGCAGCCCTACCCTTCAGGAACCATGGGAATTGAAAATGTTAAATTCAAGGCACTCACACCAAGTCAAATCCCACCTACACTCAAGTTTAATTTTTGTTGCATGGGACCCTTAGACAAGTCCTGAGAGCAGGAGAGACTCCCAGCCTCCAAATGCTCATATCTGGAAGGTGTGCTGAGACACAATTCTTCCGTGTTACCCTCTGTTGTCTGCCCTTGCCCTCACCACAGAAGAAGGCCTTGCGTGTGTTTGGTTTGCTTGTTACATTCTACTTTAAGTACTGCACTGAGGTAATGAGAAAATCCAGTCATGGTAGGTGTAACCTCAGCACTTCTGGTTGTAGAATCATAGAATCATGGAATATCCTGACCTGGAAGGGATCCACCGGGGTCATTGAGTCCAACTCCTGGCCCTGCACAGAATACCCCAAAAATCCCACCCTGTCCCTGAGAGCGTTGTCCAAATGTTGAGTTCTGACAGCCTTGGGGAGGCTGTTCCTGTGCCCAACCACCCTCTGGGGCAAGAACCTTTCCCTGATATCCATCCTAAACCTGCCCTGACACAACTCCAGCTGTTCCTTGGGGTCCTGGTCACAGAGAACAGAAACTGGTGCTGCCCCTCATGAGGAAGCTGCAGACCCCAATGAGGTCTGACCTCAGGCTCCTCTTCTCCAGGGTGATTTGAGACTGGAAGTTTATATAACCCTTGAAATGAATTCTGTCTTCTGTGGGCTTTTATTTTTTCAGTTTTCTTGTTACCCCAAATGCACTCTCCATGAAGACTATGGAAGGCTGTGGGAAAACAGGCAGTTCAGTGACTTGGAGTTTGTTTTGGGAGAGGTGAGTAGAATGTATTGGAAAGGTGCCAATGGGGGTGTTACTGTGTGTGTAGTGTTTGCTGGGAAAGAGCAAATTGTGCAATGATTGTGCCAGAAACCCTGGGAAGTTTTAAGAGCAGCATCACTGGTGAACTGTCTGCTTGGTTTAGTAAATTGCACTAATCCAGATAAATTTTTAAAGCTGCAGAGGAGACGAAGCTTTTACACTGAGAAGATCTGTGGGTCACTGACTTAACCTGAATTTATCAGAGCATGTTATTTAGAATTGCAATATGAAAATACACCAATGACCTCTGCACTCCCAGGTCCCAGTGGCCTCCTGGGACCTAATGGGTTTGCAGACCCACTATCATTTCAAGAGCCATGAAACAAAATAGAATGAGAAAACGTAGCACAGGGGAATGGTTCTCTAGTCATGAAAACAGTTAAAAAATTCTACAAAGAACAGGTTTTCTAGGGAAAAATATGAGAAATTTGAACTTACCTGCATTCCTTTTGCAAAAAAAAAAAGAAAAAGCTTTACAGATCCCCAACAACAGGAGAAATAGACTGTGAAGAACAATAGCAAAAACCCTACTGTTATTTTGAAAAGGGAAAATGAAACCAAGATTCAGATGCAAGAATAATACACAATATCTGTGATCCTGAACCTAACCAACATCTTCCACTCAGGCCCCTCCCAAATGGTCTTTGGGGAAAGGGGTGTTGAATTTCATCTGTATGTGCAGAGCAGATGCAAGGCTGCCTTTGATTCTAACTTTAAATGTGTTGCAACCTGGGGTTCAGCCCAGGCTTCTACAACTTCTGCCATCTGCCACCAGCGTGTGATTTGGGGATAAAAGTTGAATGTGTTTTGTGCCTTTGGCAGAAGGAGGAGCGAGTCCAAGGGCACACTGCGATTGTTACTGCTCGCTGCAAGTGGCTGAAGAAGAAAATCATACAGGCCAGGGAGAGGGTGAAGCAGGTGAGTGTTTTGGAAAAATAACCTTGGGGCAAGGTAGGGCTTATTCTGCCCAGGTTTGGCAATAAGGTTGTCAGGGGAAAAGTAGCATCTGCTGAGCCAGCCGTAGGACCAGAGCAGCATCTGATGCTGAGGTGTTCTTGAGCAAGTAAAATAAAGAGGATCTGTTAGTATTAACAGAGGCTACTGGATGTGTGGGGGGAGTGTAACACAGAGGAGCCAGAGTTAATCCAGTTATCTGGATTTGGCAGTGTGGTTCTTGGAAGCTCTTGTAGCTGTCTGAGGTCTAATCTTGTGGAATACCCCAGGGAGGTGTGTGTACCCTTCCCTCTGGGGAGGTAAGAGCTGTGTGTCATGGGGGTGGCCCACAAGATCAGACAGATTAGAGGGGAGGAAGGCAGTGCCAAGGGTTTGAGCTGCCTCTGTTCCCTTTAACCTTCATATTTCCTGACTTTTTCCAGGCCTCGATGTCTGGTGCCTCTGATCATTGTCTATTAATTTTAACTACTTCCAGCTTTTCAGCAGCAAACATTTAAATGCTCTTGAGGAGATGATAGCACACAACCAGCAGTAAGACATGGAGATTCCTCACTTCCTCTCAGATAATTGTTTTGCCACCAGAAAAACTGTAAGAAAAGGCTGTCAAAGAGAAACTTGGAGTAACAGAGTGGTTTAAAATATGGTGTGCAGCTCTTTGAGCTCTGATTTTGCAAGAAAGGATCTGCTCCCACCTCTCCCTTCTCCACAGAGCGATGCTGTTCCTGCTGTGGGCAGAAATGGGAGCTCAGTGCAGTTCATTCCTTCCTGCTTTTGAGCTGTATCCAGGAGCTCATTTGTGTTCTGATCCATGTGTGTCACAGAATATGGAACAGTAAGTCTAAGACATGGATTCCTTGTTATCCTGAAGATAATCCTGAAGCTAAAGAGACCCTGGGTCTTGAAGAACGTGGAGCCCAGAGAAGGATCCTGTGGTTTGGTGGTAGCCTGTGTGAGCTGGCACAGCCTTGTGCCATGTATGAGTGGCTTTATCTGTTTTTCCATCAGAAATCAAAGCAAGACATTGAAGAGGAGGGGCACACGACGTGCCAGAAGGATGGGATTGGTGGGAATGTCAAGCTGTGCCGCCTGCAGCCACTGCTGGAGGTGCCCATCCGAGAGGCCGAGGCCCAGCCCTTCGAGGTGCTCATGCAGTTCCTGTACACGGACAAAATAAAGTACCCCCGCAAAGGTAGGGCAGCAGGGGAGGTAACGCTGGCACCAGGGGGCAAACGTGTGGTTTGAAACAACAGGATGGAGCATTTGCCCATTCTGAGCACTTAATTACTGACCTGAGTTTAAAAAAAGAGCAGGTTTCTATCAGAGCATGCTAACCATGGTTTGTCTTTTTTTTTCCTAACTCTTTTTAAATATTAAGGAAAAACAGGTTCTCGATCATTCCAAAGGGTGTGAAAAAACCCAAACAAACAAACAAAAGTATTGTGGTATTTTGAACATCACAGTATTCTGCCTGGAAGAACCATGTATCCTGGTTTGGTTTAATTTCCTTTTTTTGCTGTTCTTTTGATCCTTTGCAAAGTGAGCCCACACAGAAAGGCAGAGCAAGCCAGTATTTATCACCTCTTCAAAATGCCAATCCAAAGGAATGCCTCAAGAAAGGAAAAATCCATTTGATGCTTTAATTGAAGTTCTTGGAGTAAAAACACTTGTGGGCTGCAAAGTAATAGCAAGAGATCTCTCAGCTCCCACACAGGGAATCCAACTGCTGGCTGTGTGAGTGATGAGGGCTGTGGGGCTGGGTATGACTGGATAGCCTGGGCAGCTGCTGGGGCTGGGGCAGCTGCAGCCACAGGGCACAGTGAGGTACAGCTGTCCTAGCACTGAGCTTTGCTTCAGCTTCACTCCAGGATCTTTCATTTGTGTAAAAGTGATTCCCAGAAAAAGAATGCCTTGTGTGCAGTTGTGCCAAGGCTGTCCCTGCAGGGAGGCCCGTCTGAGGATGATCCCAGTGAATGGTGAGGAGGGAACTTGCCCCTTGGTTTGTGCTGACATTGCCAAGGTCCCTTTCCCAACCATTTTCTGACCCTCAGCACCCTCACCTCAGACCAAGGGAGGGCTTGTCCCCCTGAGCTCTTCCTATTGTTACAGGCTTCCCAGGCAGCCTGCTCCCCTTCCCCCAGCCCATCAGAGATTCTTGCTGGCACTTCCCTTTCTGCTGGGACCCTTCAGTGGCCTTGCCATGCCCATTTGTATTCCTAGTCGCTCCTCTCAGTTCAGAGATCAGCACCTTGGGGAGCCATCCAGAGGCTGAGCTAATGGAATTGGGCATGCTTATCAAATGGGATTTTCCAATTAGACTCAGGGAAGGCACGTGACATGCAAGAGGGCTTTTCTCTATTAAAAAGTAGTTACAGCAGATGGGCAGAGATCTCCTGTGAGGAAAGCAAAGGCTGTGAGGGATTATTCCTTGAGTTGGTGTTCCAGTAGCCCCATTGCAGTGGCCTACAAGGGTCCCCACTGCCCCTCTCTCACCTCGGCCCTCTCTTCTAAACCAGTCATGGATCTGTGCACACACAAGCACAGAGTGAGGGCACAGAGTGCCTTCATAAGGGCCTGTGAGCATCAGGGAGCTGGTTGCTAATATTGTGTCAAACCCAGGGACTCCAGCAGGGCTGTTGGCAGCTGGGCACTGTGGGCAACTGGGCTGCAAGCTCTGGAGCTTGTCAGGGATTTTAGAGACTTCACCTTCTTTTGAGGGTTTTAAAAAACTGTGAGCCAGGTTGTCACAAAATCTTTGTCCAAAAATCCTTCAGGGTGGCTGTTGCATGCCTCAGTTTTGAAACTTTTTTTCAGATTTTATCTAACCAGGAGTGGAGTCTTTTCTCTGTCAAAGTACTCCAGTTGCTGACCATTCTACCATTCTGATTGCTCAGGTTGATATAAAAAGAAACACTTTTAGAAGGATTCCTCTCTTTGTTCTGTGAGCTCTCCAGCAGTTGTGTCTCTTGCAATTTCAGGTCACGTGCAGGATGTGTTACTCATTATGGATGTGTACAAACTGGCCTTAAACTTCAAGCTCTCTCGACTGGAACAGCTCTGCCTTCAGTATATCGAAGCATCCGTAGATCTGCAGAACGTGCTCATTGTGTGTGAGAATGCTAACAAGCTTCAGCTGGATCAGCTAAAGGTAATCACATTCTGCATACAAAGTAACTGATAAGAAATCTTTCAAAATAAAATTTATGTAATTAATGTTTTGCCAGAGCTATCAGCTTTTGCAAATTCATCCTGCCTATAATTACCGTTGCTTGAGTATATTTAGTGTGGGTTGTCCTGCAGTGGCTCGTGATATTATGTAGGTTTTTTTCACTAAGTGCTCAATATTTTTCCATATCTGCTTTGTAGGATGTCAAGGGCAGAGTGACTTTGGCTCTTCATCAGTTCACTCTTGCTGCAGCAAGATGGAACCAGTGCATTTCCTGGTCCTGCTGTGTTATATATACAGAGACTGGAGGCAGGTTCTTTCACCTGGGCTGATGGAAAAGCTCAGTTCTATTATCAGGCCTTTGATCTGAAAAATAAAATATGCCTTTGATTCTCCCTCTCTGTCTGGTGGGTCAGGGGTTTTTGGGTGTTTGCTGACAGTCAGGGTACAGTCAATCCCCCTGGCTGCAGCCTGAGATGAGCTGGGCTGGGCTGGGCTGATCCCACCACAGTGCCCAGAGCTGATTCTGCTGGGGCTGCAGGGAGGCATCCCCTGCCCCCAGTCCAAGGGCCAGAGCAGGACCACACAGTGCCTGTTTGATGATGCTCAGCCTGTGCACACCAGTGACTGTATCACTGGCAGCACAGTGAGGCTGGAGAAACCAGTATGCACCAGCACTTCCTCAGGCACTCTGTCTGCACTGGATTTGGGAGAGGAAAAGCCTCCAGGAGGACAGCAGCAGAGTCAGCAGCAAGGATGTAAATGCTGGCACAGCCTTGGGTGCACGGGACCATGGTGCCATCAGATGCCCAGCTCAAGCATTTGTGACAGTAATTTCAGGGCAGCTGCCTGTGAGGTGACAGGGGCTCTTCCACACCAGGGGCAGGATCACCCTGAGCTGGTATCCTGTCTGCTCAGGTGTGTGTTAGTCCTTGTGGGTGGGTCTTCTGCAGAAGTCATCCTGACAGATCCATTTGGATCCCAGGGGAAATAACCTGGCAGAAAACAAACAGTAGTAATTATCCTTTGGGTGAATTTGTACCCACCTTATGGTGAGCCGGTATAGATTGCATTTATTGCTTATTAAAGCGTCCTGAGGGCAAACCTTGGTTCACACTGGAAAATGAAGTGCCCTTTTTTTGTCTCTAACTGTTCAGCATTAGGTCTGGTTCATTTGTTACCTTTCCACCACACTGATCTTTATAAGAAGTTTATCACACAGGGGCCTGCCAGAACTCTCAGACTGTTTGCTGCCTTAATGGAAAAGGTGCAGGTGAAACCCACACAAGGAATCCTGCAAGCTCTTTGGACCCTTAATGGATAGTGTCAAGAGTTAAGATCTCTTCACCCATCTAATTAACTTCTGGTATCTAATTATGTTAAGAATTATTATGAGATAGCAACCAATCTCCATTAGCTTGGTGAGGATTTTGTGTCTCCTGAGGTTCCTGTTTTAGAAAGCTTTGGAGCAACTAGATGGGAGACAATTAAGCTCTTCCTTGTTAGTATTTCTAGGCAAGTTTTTTTAGGTGCTTAGAATTGTCCTGAATTCCGTGTTCAGGCAGGAGCCTAAATGGTCACTTAGGAAGGATAAGGATATAATCATTTGGTAGTTCCAGCTGCAGGATCCATGTGGAGGGTCCTAAGGAAAGGATGGCTGATGGCACATGTAACATGGTGACACTTACGGGATGCTGTAAGATGACTTCAAACACTAAACCACAAAATTTTTAGGTAATATTGGTGTGTTTTCAAGGAACATTGCCTGAACTTTGTGGTGAAGGAATCCCATTTTAATCAAGTCATAATGATGAAGGAGTTTGAGCATCTCTCTTCATCCCTCATCGTGGAGATTGTGCGGAGAAAGCAGCAGCCTCCTGTCCGAACACATTCCGACCAGCCACTCGACATTGGTAACTTCCCTGCTTTATGGAGTCATTACCTGGGCTGGTTTGGCACTGCTGATGGTTTGTGTAGCCTGGGAAGCAGCCCATTGCAGCCCACCAGTCCCAGCTGGCTCATTTCCTGCTGAAACAGGGCACAACAGGTCTTTTTTCAGTGAGTTTCAATCAGAACAGTGTCCCATCAAAGTACAGGAGAGGCCATGGGAAATAGTCATGTTCTTGCAATAAACCATCCTGATCCTGTTCAGAGAGATGGGAGAAGGAGCAGAAGGGTGTACAGAATGATCCAAAAAACAGCAGTGGACAGCCAGTGTAAGTGGCTGGAGGGTAACAAAGCTGAGCAGGGAACTGCCCTGCTCGTAGGTGTTCACCAAGGAGGAGCAGGAGGGAGGAGGAGAATCTTGTGAGTAAGGCACTGCTCAGTGTGTGTATTTGTGTTTGTAGGTGTATGTGTGAACCGAACAAAAGACAGGGAGAAGACAAAGATTTGATTTACAATTCCATCATGGAATTCATCAAGGCCTGATCTGGGACTAGTTCTTACTCAACATTTTAACATCCTGACACACAAAACAAGGAGTGTAATAATGAAATTTTCCAAGACCACAAAGTTCAGAGGCATTGGCAGTGTTGGTTTGGAATACTGCACAGGAATAATTGGGAACTGGAGAGAAAGAGAAGGAAGCCAGTCCTGGAAAGCTGGGCAGAAGGGCTTTGGCTGGCATTTGTCCCAGGCAGGAGAGGGGCACCAGTGGGGAAGGTGGCACAGCCAGTTCCTGTATCAGAGCTGGAATGATGTGAGAGACCCAAACATCAAAAATTGAAAGATGAACTTTGAAAATATGAGTGAGTTTGGGTGAGACTCAAATATGCTCTGTTTCTCAATTATTGTGTATTTTCAAAGGTTGATTAAAATGTTGGATAAAAGAAGCCTTTATGGCTGATTTAGAAAGATTTTTCATTAAGATACAAAGTTTTATATTCCTCATGGTTGGAAATAATGAAAAGGAAGGGAAAAATCAGATTTCTTACCTGTAAAGAGCACTTCTCAAGGTGGCCACAGCCAGTGTTTGTGGGCAGCAGCAGAAAGCAGAGCTGACAGGTTTGGTTCTAAGCTGGGCAGTGGGGAATCAGTTGTGATGGGGAAGAACAAAGCTCATTTTGCTCCAAGATTAGGAAGAAGGGCTTGCCTCAAACTCACCCCAAGGGCCACAAAGGAAAGAGGGGCTGGAGCCTGTACCTGGTTGCTTGGAACTATGATGCCTTTATTTCACCCCATTCAATTCCAGGAACGTCTTTGATTCAGGACATGAAGGCTTACCTGGAGGGAGCTGGCACTGAATTCTGTGACATCACCCTGCTCCTAGATGGGCACCCACGGCCTGCCCACAAGGCCATCCTGGCAGCCCGTTCCAGGTGAGCCCTGTTCCTAAACCTGGCCCAAGCACCTTGTGAGTGCAGGGCAGGGCTGGGCAGCTTGGGCTCAGCTGGCTTGTTTTAGGAGACAGGGAGGAACTTCAGCCTGCAAGAGGTGTAAGACACAGCTTTGCTCAATGAGTGTAATAAGCCTTTAAGCAATGGTGATTAAATTTTTTTTTCCATTTGATACCCAGCAGGGAAAGATAGGAGGAAATTAAAACTGCAGAGATTCTCCAGAGGATGTGTGAGAAGCTGCACTGCAAGACAAAGAATCTGTTAAACCACAGGAAGGGAAAAAGGGTGGAAAACATAAGGTGGTTTCAGTGAAGTGGAAAGCAACAGATGTCCACTGAGGTCAGAAGGAGCCTTCTGACAGTGAACATTCATATTGAATCACGTGGAACTTGAATTTCTTTCTCTCTTGCTGATATTTTAGACTGGTTATGAATAAACATAACAAAAAATGGTGCATAACAGAGACTAGATTGTTCCCATGCTTTATGCAGAGACAAGGAGTTCACCCTGCTGAAGGTGGGACTGTTCTCCCTCCTCAGGAGATGGGTGAAGTGGGTTTGTCCTGCACTTGTGTGCTCTGTGGACCTGCACCTTACATTCTGTCAAACATTAAGTGTTCCCATAAAATCTCAATTTCAAATACTGTCACAATTTTTTCCCAGTCCCTGTAACAATATTCAGTATTAGTTACTGTGCTATTTTACCAGAAGCATTTCACAGCTCTTGAAAGAGCCCTGATGATTGGCAGCTTGTAGATACCAAGGAAATTCATAATGCTTTAAGCTCTCTACTGGGTCTTATGCAAATGAGACAAAAATCAAAGCACCATGTGCCCTAATTTTCAAGAAACAGACGAATTTCAGGTAGTGCTGATGGTAATTAGGGGGATTATATTTGGATTTTTCACTGGCAGACATATATGAAAAAGTAATTTAGCAGTGTTTTTGCCCAGGTTGTCAACTGAATTTGCTGCATTGGAAGCTGTACTTCTGAATAGCAGCCTTTGAACAATACTAGGTTAAAGCATCTGTCTGCAGGATATATGACATCAGATTTATTTCCCTTTCCAGCTACTTCGAAGCCATGTTCCGCTCCTTCATGCCAGAGGATGGGCAAGTGAACATTTCTATAGGTGAAATGGTCCCCAGCAAGCAGGCTTTCGAGTCCATGCTTAGATACATCTACTATGGAGAAGTGAATATGCCTCCTGAAGACTCCCTGTATCCTTAAATCAGAAGGAATTGAAGGGTCTGTCTGTGTGTCCAGCAGGTCTCCTTCCCTTTGCTTTGGATTGCCTGGCACAGCCTGGGAGCATGGTCTGTCAGGCTGGCACTGTCACTCCTGACATGGATCTGTGTTTGCCAGGAGTGCTCTTACCTCTGCTTTACTGTTTATTCCTCAATGGGATGAATAGGTACCTCTTTGCTGCCCCTTACTACTACGGCTTCTCCAACAACAGACTCCAAGCCTACTGTAAGCAGAACCTGGAAATGAATGTCACAGTGGAGAACGTGCTCCAGGTAATTGTCCCCAAGGGGTCTGCTCGAGTGGGTATCCCCAGTGCCAGGTCACGAGACTGCCCAGACCCTTCCCGTGGCAGTGGCCCTGCACAGTGACACGTGTGGGAGCCCAGCCTTCAGCAGCATTGTTCCTTACCTGATTCTTGTGTCACTTCTGCTCCTGTGCTGTGCTAAAGGGTTTGGCAGGTACTGCTCACTTGGCTCCTCCTGAGCTCCTCATTCCCCATTGCAGAGCTGTGTTTCTAAAGGTCTTTTTAAGATTCACCATGAGCTCAGTGCTCAACTGCAAACCCTTTTTGGCAAACATTTGTACCAGGGGAAATGGTGATGTGTTGGCAGGATCTGGCAGTGGAGTTTGAGCTGGCAAAAGATACTGTGTGGTAAGAAAGCCCCCAGTGCCAGTGCCAGCTCCTGAGCCCTCTGCAACATAAGCAGAAGCAGTTCCTGCTGATTAGCTACTGTGGACTCCATACATTTTAAATCCAAGGCTTATTTTTGAATAGTTCAGAAAAGATTCAGTTTGTAATGCAAAATGGAGACGTTTCCCTGGCTCAGAGGAGTTTCCTGCTCTGGCTCAGGACAGTGTTTGTGCACCTGAGCTGTGCAGAGGGGAAATCACATCATTGTTTCTGCTCTAGATTTTAGAGGCAGCTGACAAGACCCAGGCCCTGGACATGAAGAGGCACTGCCTGCACATCATCGTCCACCAGTTCACCAAGGTTGGTTGCATCTTTTCTGGGGCTTTTGAGAGCTGCTGTCCTCTGTCACTGCCTTGGTTAAAGACATTGATATAGTCATTAGTTCAATTCTTCCTCATGTGAGGGAGTTGAGAGGTGGCTACATGTTACTGGCACTCACTGACAGGACTGCTAGGTGCACTTCTCACACCAAAAATAAATGAGAGACTAGAACAGCCTAGTCTGGAAATGTGAAGACCTTCCAAACCAGATGTTACCCCAAATTGCTTCCATTTCCACTTGTTCCAGCTGCTAATTTTGTGCCATGCCCTTGTTGGGTTGGTATATAGCAGGATAAGTTTGCTGTGTATTGAGGGCACAAATCTCTCCCTCACTAGCAGTTATCAGTGTGCTGTTTATATTTCTCTTCAAGTGTTCTCTGTCATACATGTTATATTGTCATGTGCTGTAAAGCAAATTACCATGTCCTGCCTGGGCTTTCTGTGGTTTCCACATTCAACAGTTGGACTCGATGGTCTTAGAGGTCTTTTCCAACCTTAAGGATTCTGTGGTTCTGTTTTGATAGGTGGGATGATGCATTAGTGGCAGGAAAGGTCAAGAGCCTGATGTACTGCTGCTCCTGTCCTCACTTGAGGGAATAAGGATGTTGTCATTTAGTTGTTCCTGTGAGATGTGATCCCTCCATGAGAGTTCCCCAGCATGTCACCAGTTCATTGCACAACTCATTAGCATTGCTGAAATGGGTAGATAAATTACAGGAATTGGGATTTCTGGATGCTACACACTTACTGATAGTAATTCCCTAGTTAGTATTCAAGTAGCTTTCTCTCCTTTGTATGTTTAAACTCACAATCCCCCTCCTGGGGAAGGAGAGCTCTGCTACATCCTGTTAGTGTCTGGAGAGGAGACAGGGAGGTGTTCAGGCTCTTCATTAAATGCCAGAATTGCTGGAGCATGACACATTTTACATTCAGAAATAACTGGAAATGCATAAAAAGCATTGAGAGTGGAGGCAGCATCCAGGAATCACTCCCAGAGGAGAGTCCCCAGCGTGAGGTTACAGCTCCTTGCCTTCATCTTACCTGTTCTCTTCTGGCCTCATGAGTCCTTTGGAGCAGCCCAGTTCAGCAGGGGTGGGGAGCAGTCCCTGTGGGGTACAGGGCAACCCTGGTGTTTGGGATCAGAGCCTTGCAGCCCCAGGAAGACAAACAAGGTGGTGTGATTGTCCCCAGAACATCCTGAGGGAAGGGGCATTGCGACACTCGGAGACAGCCATGGGAGCTGGGGGGCGTTCCTCTGCTGTGCTTCCTCACCAGGATGTGGGGAAATGTTTTATATTTAAACTGTTGACTGTAGAACAGTTTTCATCCAAACGTGTCTGGAAGAGTGTCAAGCAGATGTGCACGAAGAAATCTCAATTATGCAATGTTTTCCCTTGGCCTGAGAGGCCTCAGTATGTGATTTTTGGCCCGGGCTGGGTTACTCGGTGTGGCTGGGCACGGACGCTCAATGTTCTGCTGCTGGGCCAGCCATGGGCTCTGAGGGGGATTTGTTCTCCTGCACAAACCCAGTGGGTCACCAGGGCTCAGGCAGGCCGGGTCTGTGGCTGTGGGATCTCCTGTTCTTCCAGCTTGTTTAACCCTGTTCTGGATTTGGACTGTTAAGGAGCTTTCCCCACAGTAGGAGCGTTACTGAAGAGCTGTTCCCAGAGGTTTGCTGCTTTAGGCAATGTGTTTTCAGTCTCTTGTGTGTCAGTGGTTGTGCTAAAGCCCTAATAAACCTGCTGCTTTGATGTGTTTGTAGTGACACCCTGATCTGTTCTGTAGTGTGTGCCTGAGGTGGGGGTACAGGATTCCCAGAAGTGCTGAGGGGGTTCCCTCTCCCTCCCAGTCCTGGCAGACCCTGAGTTTGAGGATATTGCTACAAGCACATGTCCTGAGCTCCTTTTGAAAGCATCTGCAGCCATTTCCTTCCTGGGCTTCAAAAGGTGATCGGGGTGTCTTTATCACAGTCCAGCTCCCTAGAGTGAGGTGATAATCTCAGCTCAGGGAATGTGGGCTGGGTGAGTGGATGGAGGTGATAATCTCAGCTCAGGTAAGGCAGGCTGGGTGAGAGGCTGGGCTCTGGGCACAGTCTGCCCTGGAGGCTGGGGGGGTGTGTTAGTGCCTCTGGACCGAGGGGTTACTGGCTCCTTACCCTGAGGCTGTGGAGAAGGAAGGAATGTGTGGAGCTCCTTTTTGCTAACAGTTGAGCTTCTGAACCTTCTAAAAGCATAAAGTTTGTTGTAGATTCTCATCTGGCTGATGTGGTGAGGTTTTTGTTGGCGAGTGCTCCAGTGACCTGCTTTGACTGCAGGAGGAGTGCCAGCAGAACCAGCACAGACATTGGGAACAGCCGCTCCTCAGCAGCACAGGAGCAGAGAGATCAGGCCCTGAGTCATGTTCTCAGTGGGAACACACAGACCTCAGGGCTCTGGCTGTGCTGCTGCCCAGCGTGGCTGTCGGGGGGTGCTCAGCTGGGGACCAGCACCGAGGCTGAGGGGCAGCACTGGGGGCAGATTCCTGCTGCTCTCCATTCCCAGACCCCCACACAGGGCAGCAGGCTGGATTTGGTTCTAACCCTGACTGGAGCCCCACAACTGGGATCTCACATCACCCATGCCCAGCCTGACCAGCCTGACCTTCCACAGGGTGCCTGGGGTAAAAGGGTGATACCTCAGCTGTGATTTGGGGAGGGTTTTAATTTCTTCCTGTTTTTTTCTGTTTTGTTTTCCTTGAAGGTCTCCAAGTTGCCAAACCTCCGCTCGCTCAGTCAGCTCCTCCTCCTTGACATCATAGACTCCTTAGCTACCCACATCTCAGACAAGCAGTGTGCCGAGCTGAGCGCAGACATTTGACATGCCTTGGGAATCCAACTTCTCATTTGTTCCTCAGAAAAAAAAACAATGGCACTTTAGAGCTGCCTCTCTGGTTTACCATTCCTGCTCAGAGCCTGCACACTGCAGCAGCCTGGAGGAGCAGGGACAGCTGAGGTGCTCTGCTGGGTTTGTACCTTTGTGCAGGGTTTGGGCTTTGGTACATTTGTTACCCAAATGTAGAACTGAAACCATTGCAGGAGTGAATTAGTACCACGTGGTTTGGGGAGTTACTACATTCATAATCAAACCCACTATTACTTTCATACTGTAAAATCAAGCAGTCATGAGTAAGAGAGTCACTAATCCTTTGAAATACAATATTTAAAGAATACTATTTAAAGAGCTTCAGCTGACCCAGCTGGGGGCTGTAAGGGGAAGTCAGAGCAGAACTGGGAATAGGGCACGTGGTGTTCACAGGGGAACTGGCCCTCAGACCAGAATGGAGTGACTTTTCAGAGACTCCATGGTGTGGATTAACAGATAAGCCTCTGGTTCAACTGCCTGGATTGGTGGCCTGTGGGAATCCAGACCTGTGCTCTACCAGACTGGCAGATTACAGTGGTCCTTTCTGACCATCAAATCCATTAATCCTGTCTTGATAAGCCTTTCTAAATCTATTTATTAATAAAGAATTAACATCTTCTCCTGGCTTTTCATGATTGACTTGGCTTTCATTTTGGAAACAAAATTGAGCAAAAAGTGTCCCGAGCTTGATGAAGGTTAAGTTGTTAAAAATAAGCGTCTTACATCTTGTTACTAATTTTATCCTGAAGTGTCTCTGTGAGCCATTGCCTTTGCAGGAAGGTGAGTGAAGGCAGAGTGCCCTTCCCAGCCCATGCAGGAGCAGCTGCAGTTCCCTTCCCTTGAAGCCCCCAGCTCCGTGCCGGATGCTTCCCACGCTGCAGAGCAGAGAGGAGAGGAGCTTCACCCTCCCCACTGCTGGGTAATGTTGGTTGGAGAGCCCCAGAGATCTGGTGTTGGTGGAGTGTCTGCTGGTGGAACTGTCCCAGCCCTGCCCAGAGCCCCTGGGACAGCCCTGGGAGGGAGCAACAGGCTGGGAATCAAAACCTCATCCTGCCTCCAGCTGCACAGGGGACTGCTCTCTGCTTGGCTGGTGGGAGTGGCTGGAGACCTGCAGCTCCCAGTCCCTGCATTCCCACCTTTGCAGCGACGATTTTCATTCAGTGAAGCACTACCAGTTGTGAGCTCCCCTTCAGCATCCCATAAGCTGACACGCCTGCTCTGGTGTGTCGTGGGCATTGCAGCTGGTGCCGTGGAGAACATGTCACTTATTTAATCCAAGGGAAGTGCTTCAGGGACCACCTGGTTTGTCTCACTGGTGGCTTGCTCAGGTGAGTCAGACCAGATCTGACAGGTGCTTCAGAGAGCCAAGGGCACCTTTTAAACCAGAGGGATTGTTTCCAGATGCCTCATAGGTAGTGAAGTCTCTTATCAGAGGTCACGTTAATTGTACCAACAGGCTCTGTGTTCCCTGGGAAACCAGATCTGCAGCTGGAGAAAGGTTCTCCACTGCAGCTTGTTACAACATCCAAGTCATTTCCAGCAATGCAGATCCACTAGAGGACACCCATTGCCCAGGGAAGCCTCGTTCTCTCAGTCTGGTTTCAACCATGCCACAAACCAGCCTCCTTGACTCCAGTTTCCCAAACTCTTTGGGGTCTGGAGGTCCCTCCTGAGCCCACCTGTGAGGAAAAGTGCAGCCTCTGAGCCGGGCACCATGGGTGTCTTGGCTGTGGGGGTGGTTTGACCTCAGTCTTGGCTCTAGAGACTGCAGTGCTGGGTCAGAGATTTAGTGTGTGAAAACTTGTGGCCCACTGGGATTTGCTCCTGGGCTGCTGTTGTGCCAGGACTGTGCACCCCTCTGAGAGGACACCCCAAATTTCCCAAGGGATCACAGGATGGGAGGTGGTGTAGGGGCCAGCACACACTGGGGGTGTCCTGTGAGCTTCCCAGGGCAGCTGGGTGTTCTTGTTATTGCCACCTCAGGGGATTTTATGGCCACCAGGTTCCCAGGCTACTGGTGTCCATGCAGCCTTGGGCAGTTTTGTACTGGGATTTTGGGCAGGGTGGTCATATCCCTGTGTTTGGTAAGGAATAAGGAACAGTATGTCTGTCCAGCTTTGTCTGTTCCTACTGTCTCCACCACACTTTAAAGTCTTTAAAGCCAGCAGGGGATGGCTGGTGGGACAGCAGGAACCAGGCCTGTCCCTCCAGTGCCAGCACCAGGAGAAGCCAGCAGTGTCCCAGGGCAGGGCTGGCAGTGTCCCCTGCTGGGCCACCAGCCTGGAGCCCAGGAAGAGGAGCTGAGGTGGCCCATGGCTCGTGGGGAACAGGAGAAACACAGAGAAAAAATTACACATTTTAATAAGGAAATGTGCAGTGAGGGGGAGGCACTGAGGTCCTGCCACTGGGAATGGGCAGAGGCAGCAGAGCCCAGGCTGCCTCAGGCCTGTGCCACCTCCAGGCCCAGGATCTTCTTCACGTAGTTTTGGACGTTGACGTGGAGCTGGGGGGCCGTGGCAGAGAAGGTCTCCATGGCCAGGGCACGGGCGGTCTCCGACCCACCCCACATGGCCCGGTACAGGGGCAGTGTGTACTTCTGCTTCCCCTGTGGAGACAAAAGGGGGGTCACACCCCAAACTCCTCCCTGGGTGAAGCCCTCAGGACCCCCAATAGCCCCCCTCTCCCCAGCACGACACCTCCAGCATTGCCCTGCTCTTGGCCAGGGAGAGAGCACACAGGAGTAACACCACGGTTGTGGGTTTGATCCCTCTATGGGCCATTCACTTAGGAGTTGGATTTGATGATCCTTGTGGGTCCCCTTCAACTCAGAATATTCTGTGAAATACCTGGGAGTGGCACAGGGAGGGGAATGCCAAGTGCAAGGTCCTGCACCTGGGTCAGTACAGGATGGATGGATGGATGGATGGCAACCCTTAAGAGAAGGACATGGGGATACTGGTTTGGTGTGACAAATTGGATATGACCTGGCCACGTGTGCTGACACACATGGACGTGTCAGCAGGTCCAGAGGAGACCGTGGAGATGCTCCAAGGGCTGGGGAGCCTCTGGTTTGGAGCCAGGCTGAGAGAGCTGGGGGTGTTCAGTCTGGAGAAGGGAAGGCTCCAGGGAAACCTGAGGGCCCCTTCCAGTGCCTAAAGGGGCTCCAAGAGAGCTGGAGAGGGACTGGGGACAAGGGATGGAGCGACAGGACAAAGGGGAATGGCTTCCCACTGCCAGAGGGCAGGGTTAGATGGGGTATTGGGAAGAAATTCTTCCCTGTGAAGGTGGGCAGGCCCTGGCACAGGGTGCCCAGAGAAGCTGTGGCTGCCCCATCCCTGGAAGTGTCCAAGGCCAGGTTGGATGGGACTTGGAGCAGCCTGGGCTAGTGGAAGGTGTCCCTGTTTATGGCAGGGAGGTGAAATGAGATGAGCTTTAAGATCCCTTCCAACCCAACCCATCCCTTGGTGGGACTAACCAAGAGCAAGAGCCAAGCCCTGGCCCCCTGGCACAGAAGGTGCTGTGCCCCATGCCCATCTCTCCCCCTGGCACGCTGCTGGGCACAGCCACCCCTGCCCAGGGACAAACCTGGCTGTGCAGGAAGTCCTTGACTTTGCTGTACTCGGCCTCCAGGTTGTTCTTGAGGACAATCTGACACCAGCGCAGTCTCAGCTCAGCGTTCTGGGCCTTGGAGATCTTGGGGTACATCTTGCTCAGCCTTTCCACATTGCCTGTGAGAGGGGGGTGGGTCACCATCCTCACAGGGCTCTGTCCCAGCCCCTGCTCCCAGGGAACCCATCCCAGCTGTGCTGCAAATCCTCTGGGACCCTCCCCAAGCCTCCCCACACGCCCAGCTCTGCAGCACCCAGGCACTTGCTGGCTCTGGGCAGGAGGGTGCCTGTGCTGGGCCTCCCTGGCTGGGCAGCCCTGCAGAGCCACCTGCCCATGGCTTGGGAGGCCAGCACAGAGTGGGGGGAGATCCCTCAGCAGGGAGGTGACATGGGGAGGTGACAGCACAGCCGAGCCAGCCTAGGGACAGCAGGGCTCCTTGCTGCCACTGCACATGTCCCCATGCAGCCAGCGACACACTTCCCCAGCTCTCCATCCCCCACCACACCAACAGAGGGTTCCCTGACACCAGGACCCCCACAGCAATTGGAGATGGGCTGATGGCCACCCATCCGTGTGTCCCACTGACGTGTCCTCATGTCCCCAGCTGACTGGCTTGACTGGGGCTCCTCTGGGCACCTGGCCCTCACCTTCGGGCAGGGGGGATTTCTGCAGGACCTGATCCAGGAAATAGACCAGCTGGTACGTCCTCCAGCCCGTGATGTCCACGGCTTCGATGGCCTCCATGTTCAAGCCGTCGGCTGCCCAGAGCTCTGCCAGCTCATCTGCTGGCTTCATCAGCTGCTGCCCCGGCGAGAGGTCGGGCAGGAAGGGCGGCCAGCCCGGCGTGTTCAGCCAGCGGTCGAACTCAAACCCTGCAGCGAGGTGGGAGGGAGAGCTGGGAGCGGTGCTGAGCCCAGGGACCCTAACCCCCTTCTCACAGGGGGGAGCTGCTGCCCAGATCCCCCACTGCCTTCCCGCAGGGCATCCCCAGCACCACCAAACTCGCCCAAGGACAGTGACCACCAGAGACTAACAGGGTGAGAGTGTTCAACCACCCCGGGCTCAGGGTGTGCTTGTGGGTATCAGCCCTGCTGCTGCCAGCAGAATGAGCTGGCTCCAGCATGGAAAGCTCCTGCCAAGCCTGGATCTCCAGCAAGGCTGGGCCAAGCCCAGGGCGCTGGCTGGGCATGATCCCAGTGCTCACCAGACTCACCAGGCTGAGTCATGGAAACCCCATGAAACAGTGCCCGAGCAAAGAGCAGGGACTGCGTTTGGGTGGCAAAAAAATGAGGCTGAGCTGGCATGTGCCCAAGCCTGGGCTACTGCCTGATCCCAGCTGGCCAGTGCTGTGCCTCTGTCAGAGCTGGGACTGGCAGCATCTCCAGTGAACACACAGAGGGGTCTGCAGGAGACACAGGCAGCTCTGAGAGCTGCTGGCCTGCCCTGGCCAGGACAGCACTGCACTGACCTGGGATGGAGTCCACGCCTTTCTCCTTCAGCTCCGGGAAGTACTCCAGGAAGAACGCCAGGGTGTCATCGGCAGTGATGCTCTGGAACTTGAACCGGTTCACGTAGGCCTGCAGGGAGGGCCGGGGGTGATGCCAGACACACTCACCCCAGCAGTGCTGCCCAGCCCTCCCTGTGCTCCATCTCGTGGGGGAGCCCATCCTAACCCCTGTTCCCCCCAGGTGCTGCCCAGCCCCCGGGATACCCCTCAGCATTCCCAGCATGAGGCCAAGCTCTGCTTTCATCTTATTCCCCCATCGACACCTCCATTTCCCACCTCCTCTTCCTCTCCTCAGCCACCCTGCCCAGCCTGTCCTTCCCAGGGTCCTGCTGTGCCCTGGCCTCCTGCTGTGGGGTTCTGGATGACTTTGCACCTCCAGCTGGTACCTCCTCACACCCACCTGGAGGAAGGCATCGAACTTGTTCTGGTCGCCCACGAGATGGGCCAAGTAGCTGACAAAGCAGTACCCCTTCTCGTAGGGTGTTTCATTGTACGTGTCATCCGGATTGACACCTAGAAAAAGGCAAAAAACCCTGAGAAATCCCCTGCCCCCCTAAAAACAACACAGCCCTCACTTGCACTGAGATTCCCCCATCTGTGCTGGATACAGCCCATCCCATCCGCTCTGCAGCCATCTCCTCATCTGGGCACCACCACCTGTGCCAGTTTTATTGGCAGCCATGGAACACCCCAGCAGGGCTCCCCCACGCCAGCCCTCGCTGTCCTGCTCCCCTGGGATGCCCCACAGACCTGGCTCAATCACCACCCGCAGCTTGTTGAGCGGATGGTCCTCCCCCGTGGCGTCCATGTGCTGGCGCAGGAGGGCCCTTCCCGTGGCAGCCTCCAGGCAGGTGTAGGGCAAACCTGGGCAGAGACAAGCAGGAGGTGTTCAGGGACCCCCAGCAGCCCCCTGAGCACTGCAAGAACAGCGGGTGCTGCAATGGGAGAGGAACAGCATCAGTGCATGAGCTGGGAGAGGAGAAACCAATAACTGTGGTGTTGGGATGGCAGGGCTGCAGAGAGGCACGGGGCAACCCAGCCCTGGTCAGTGAGAGGTTTCACAGCCACTCAAATTCACCAGCAAATGGTGCTGGGACAGCTGAGCTGCTGGACAGGACTGTGAGTCCAGGGGGGAGCTCAAGGTGGCTGGTGTCAGCTCCACGAGGGAGCTGGGGAGGAAGAGGAAGGTGAGGCTGGGGCAGGACACAGTGCCCACATCCCTGGCAGGAGCTGAGGGGATCTCTCATCTTAGAGCAAAGGCAAATCTGCTGCCACCAGAAATCATAAAATGGTTTGGGTTGGAAGGGACATTAAAGCTCATCCAGTCCCAACCCCTGCCATGGGCAGGGACACCTTCCACTAGCTCAGGTTGCTCCAAGCCCCATCCAACCTGGCCTTGGACACTTCCAGTTGCCACAGCTTCTCTGGGCAACTCATTCCAGGGCCTCCCCACCCTCACAGGGAAGAACTTCTTCCCAATATCTCATTCAAACCTCCTCTTTCTCAATTCACAGAAACCACCACGGCGTTTGCTGCCCTTCAGCTCCTCCACTGAGTGCACTGCAGCCCTGCACTCAGCACTCAGAGGGACACCCTGAGCCCTGGGGGCACACACCCCACACCCACAGAGATCCCAGCAGCCAGGGGAGGGCTCAGCACCCCCGAGCCAGGCCCGGCCACGCACCGTACACCTCGGTGGTGATGCGCCTCTGGGCGTACATGGTGAAGCCCTCGTTGAGCCAGAACTCGCCCCACGTGGCGTTGGTGACCAGGTTGCCAAACCAGCTGTGGGAGATCTCGTGGATGATGACGTCCACCAGAGAGCGGTCCCCGGCCAGCAGGCACGGCGTGACGAAGGTGAGGCAGGGGTTCTCCATCCCACCGAAGGGGAAGGAGGGTGGCATGAACAGGATGTCGTACCTGCCAGGGAAGGCTGGGCTCAGACCTCGTTCCTCCCGAGGACAGGGCTGGGGATGGAGGGACACTCCCTCCCCGGCCCTGGGGAACCTTCAGGAACCTTCCAGCCATACCTGCCCCAAACATAAGGTCCAAAGAGTTTCTCTCCAACCACCAGGAACTCCTCAATCACCCCATCATACTCCTTCTTGGCAGCCTCGATCAGGCAGGGCTCGGCCCAGACACGGCTCCTGGCCAAGCATGGAGAAGAGGAAGTTTAACCATTAAGGGACTTTCACCCTGTTGCTTCATCAGATAGAAACTGCACGGGTTTACCCCACAGTAAAATAAAAACCTGCTGATAAAGGCAGCCATAGAGGCCAATAGTGCAAACTGCTGGGATTTCTTTCCTTGTCTGAATGTCAAAGGGCTTTTATATGGCTGCAGTGGCAGCTGAGAACAAGAAAAAGCACTGGCCTTGTGAGGAGATGGGGGACCCTCTGCCTTCATTCACATGTGGGGTGACATGAGCACTGCCTGACACGGCACCAAGGCCTCTCCTCACTCTCCAGAGTGACAGGGACTCCCACCCTCACAGCCCACAGTGGTGACGCAGGTGGGGATGGACCAGGTCATCCTCACGGCCTGTGTCTGCACTCCAGAGCCCCACGGGGCAGAGAGAAGCAGGAGGTGACTCCACCACGCAGCTCCCACAGCCAGGGACAGCACTGGGGTCTCCTCCCAGGCCCCTCACCTTGGGCCAACATCAGCAGACACAATGTCCCCGACAACCAGAGCAACCAGGTAGGAGGGGATCGGCTGGGACATCTTGAAGACAAAGGTGTTATCTTTCTGCTTCTCCCAGCTCGTGGCACTCATCACAGCTGTGAAGCCCTCGGGGACCTGGACACGTGGATAAAAACATCCATGAGATCCATAACACAGAGTGGGAGGTCAGCTAGGCCAGTGGGGATATGTCTGATGGCAAATGTGTCCCAGCACTGAAGGTGTTGAGTCCACGGGCACTGCAGCTTTTGAGGAGCAGAGCAGAGCACGGGGGCCCCAAGCTCCCAGCTGGGATCCCACCTACATCCCTGCAACAGCATCACTCAGCTGGCTGCAACACCAGGACACCTGGAGCTACACCAGGACACCTGGAGCTGCCCCACGAGGTGCCAGGAGATAAGGAAATGCTGAAGCTGCAGGTGTGGAAGGGCAGAGGATGCAGATCCCTGAGCTGCAGGCTCCCCTCCTGATTCTTGCACAACAACTCGTTTTTCCTGTTCCCAAGCCAACACAGAGCCCATGGCTGATCCTCTGGCCTGGGCTAAGCCCAGAGAGGCTGATCCAGTGTCCCCCATCCCAAAAATGGGGTGAGCCCTGCAGTGAACAAGGTTTTCTTGGTACAGAGCATCACACCAGGGCTCAGTGACAGCCTGACGCTCACCCTGCAGGGGGGAAGGGGTTCTGCCAAAGTTTTAAAAGGAGAAATTAGTGCAAGAGGCAAAAGAAATCAGTTCCAGCACGGCCAGCTGATGCCACCACGTGCCACTGACACTGGCTTGGCATCACACAGCAGCTTCCCTCCCCCACAGCAGGCCAGCACCCCAGAGCAGCCCAGTGCCCGTGTCACCACCTGCCCACCCACAGGCAAGGAGGGAATCTGCATTATTTGGGACCCAGTGAGTGCTCCTTCCATGCTGCAAGTTTGGCACCCCCAGCACCCCCTCAGGACCCAGGATAGCCCAGCATCACACCCTCCTGCAGCTGTGTCCCTCCAAACTCAGTCCCCCTCTGTCACCCTCCCACTACTACAAATGCCAGGAGTG
Source organism: Dendrocincla tyrannina (assembly GCA_035047865.1). NCBI lineage: Eukaryota > Metazoa > Chordata > Aves > Passeriformes > Dendrocolaptidae > Dendrocincla > Dendrocincla tyrannina. Next base: position 786,996 of record JAWWMP010000077.1, on the reverse strand, counting down.
GGAATCCCACCAGCCTCGGGCTGCTGTGGGGCAAAATTAGGGGGTTCTGTGATAACGAGAGGAACTTCTGAGGGAAATGCAGCAGCACAAAGAGAGCAGATCCCAACAACTCCCTGATACTTTGGCAGCAAGCATCAAGTATTTTGGTCACCCCCCTGGTCACCACACACTGTGGAGCCCAGCAATGCATTTGGGGAGAGGCAGGAGCAGCCCTGGGCTCTGAGGTCTCCCCAAAGCCTTCTCTTCTCTGGGTTGAACAGCTCCAGCTCTCCCAGCCTGTGTCCAGAGCAGAGGTGCTTCTGCCCTAAGAGCTTCTCCATGGCCCCCACTGGATTCTCTTCCCCACCAGCAAACCCTGCACTCATGGAGGGTTTTGCTTCCTCTGGGAGTGAGGGAATGGCCAGGTCAGCTCCTGGGGCTCCTCTTACCTTCACAGTGGCTGAGTAGGTGAACTTGACCGAGGGGGTGTCGAAGCAGGGAAAGAAGGACCTGTTGAGGACAGCCTGGCCCTGCGTGTACATGTAGGGCTTCTGCTTCCCTGCCGTCTGCTCGGGGGCCAGCCAGCACACCTGGGGAGGGACAGACACACGCTGAGGGGCTGCTCACCCACGGCTGGGCAGGGAGCTGGGAAGGGGCTTCTCACCCAGCAGAGCTCAGCCCACCCCAGGCCTGCTGTCCCATGGACCTTCCCCCGGGTACGCCGGGGTCTGGTGGCCCCCAATCCACACCCAGTGTCCTTCTGCTTCCCCTGTGCCCAGTGACCCCTCCATACATCCACCTGTCACTCCTTGGGCCCAGTGTTTCCTTACACCATCGACTCCCCCCCTCGCCCAGTGTCCCCTCGCCTCACCCTGGACTTGGTGTAACCCAATGTTCCCCCCTTCACTCTGGTCCCAGTGTACCCCTGTGTCCTCCCAGTGTCCCCCCACTCACCCTGGTCCCAGTGTACCCCTGTGTCCTCCCAGTGTCCCCCCACTCACCCTGGTCCCAGTGTACCCCTGTGTCCCCCCACTCACCCTGGTCCCAGTGTATCCCTGTGTTCTCCCAGTGTCCCCCCACTCACCCTGGTCCCAGTGTACCCCCGTGTTCTCCCAGTGTCCCCCCACTCACCCTGGTACCAGTGTACCCCCGTGTCCCCCCACTCACCCTGGTCCCAGTGTATCCCTGTGTCCTCCCGCTGTGTCCCCCCCTCTCCTGGGGTCCCGTGTCCCCCGCTGTCCCCCCATTCACCCCGGTGCCCCGTGTCCCCCCTCGCCCCCCCGCTCACCCCGGGCCCCTCGCCCGCCTCGTAGTCGATGAGGAGGGTGAGCATCTGCCCCTCTCGGGGCGGCTGGGGCAGGCTGATGTGCAGGGCGCTGCCGTAGCTGCTGAAGGGTCGGCTCTGCAGGGGCAGCTCCTGCCCGGCCGGGTCTCCGTGCCCCGGCTCCGTGGGCAGCAGCGCTGCCCTTCGCACGGACAGCGCGGGGTGCGAGTCGAGCCGCAGCCCGGCCGAGCCCGCACCGCCCCGCTCGCACCGCAGCTCCAGCCGGGCGCGGCCCCGCAGCCGCCCCGCGCCCGCCGCGGGCGAGAACGACACGCACAGCTCCAGGTGCAGGTGCCGCAGCGACCACGACCCCGCGCTGCTCGCAGAGGCCGCGTCCCGCACCGGGGCCGGGTCCCGCACCGGGGCCGGGTCCCGCACCGGGGCCGCGTCCCGCACCGGGGCAGGGTCCCGCACCGGGGCCGGGTCCCGCACCGGGGTCGGGTCCCGCACCGGAGCCGCCATCGCCGGGCTGGGGAGGGACAGAGAGGCGGGGTGGATGGGTCGGGACCGCCCCAGGGGTGGGGATGGGGAGGATGCGGGCGGTCCGTGGAGAAGGGGATGCGGGGAGGGGCGGGGTGCGGGGATGGGGATGGAGC
>JAWWMP010000077.1:766922-785081 GCA_035047865.1 Dendrocincla tyrannina | reverse complement strand
GGGTTGGGGTGTGTGGGGGGATTTGTGGGTGGGGGAGACATGGATGGGGATGGAGTGGGGTGTGTGGGGGGATTTGTGGGTGGGGGAGACATGGATGGGGGACCTACGGGGGGATTCGTGAGTGGGGGATCCATGGCAGGGAGATGGAGAGGAATCCATGGGAGAGATCCACGGGGGACCCATGGTGGGTGGGTGTAAGGGAAGCTATGGGGATGATCCATGGGAGATCCATGGGTGGGGGATCCATGGCAGGGGAATGTAGGGGGATCTAGGAGGGCCCTATGGGGGTTCCAGTGGGAATTCGGGAGGAAGTGGGAATCCATGGTTTGGGCAGCCACAAGCCAGATTTGTTTGGTGTCAGGCATTTAGGAGGATCTGTGGAGGGAGAGCCATGGGGGATAGGGAGGGGAGAATCCAGAGGTTGGGAAGGGGTCAAGGAATTCTTAGTGGGGCATCCCTAGCCGGGGGTGTCCATAGGGATCCAAAATGGGATCTATTAGGGGGTCCGTATCGGGACTCATGGGGAGGGGTTGTGAGAGAGGGTCCTTGAGGAGATCCAGGGAGAACTCCAGGAGGAGTGTACAGGGGGTTCCATGGGAAGATCCAGTGAGGGAGAGTGTCCAGGGGCCGGGGATCCATAAGGAATCAATGGGGAATTTATGGGGGATCCAGGAGGGCTCAGAGGGGGAGATCATGTCGAGATCCATGGGGAGACCCTCCAGGACCGGGGGCCACATGGGGCAAGATCCAGCCAGGGAATGGGGGAGGGCTCTAAAGAGGGATCTATGGGGGGAAATTCAGGGAAGGGGGGGCGCAGGGTCCGCGATCCATAAGAAATCCATGGGAGTCCGTGGGAAATCCGGCGTAGGGTCCATGGCAGGGACAATGTCAGGATCCACGGGGAGGGGATCGAGGGATGAACCAGCGGGTGGATTCATGGGGAGATCCCGGGAGGATCGAGGAGGGGTCCATGGGGGAGCCACGGGGTCTGGGCGACCATATGGGATCCATGGGGAATCCTGGGGGACTGGCCCCTGGAAGAATTCCTGGGGGGGTCTATGGGATTTCCCCAGCTCAGGAGCCGCGTCTTGGCAGCCGAGCGGCCCCGGGGGCACCGGGACCAGGGCGGGGGCGGCCCGAGGGACCCGGCGGGGCGGGGACGGGGGTCTCTGCGGGCCGGGGGCCCGGGCACCGGGGCCGGGGCGGGCATCCTGGGGCGGCCGGAGCGGCGGGGCCGGGCAGGGCCTGCGCGACTCCTCCTCCCCCGCCCGGCCCGCCCGGCCCGCCGGGTCCCGGCCGTGCTGTCACTGTCACTGTCACTGTCACTGCCACCGGCGGCGGCTCCGGGCGCTGCCCGCGGGACGGGACGGGACGGGGCGAGACGGGGCGAGCGGTGAGCGGGGCACAGGGGCCGGGGCCGAGGGAGCGGGGGGGACACGGGGGGACAGCCCGGTGGGAGTGGGGAGACAAGGGGGACACGCCAGTGGGAGTGGGGAGACACGGGGGACAGCCCGGCGGGGACCGGGGGTGATGGGGGCCGTCCTGCGTGGCCCTGGAAGGCAGGAGGGACACCCCGGCGGAGACGGGCTCTGATAGGGAATACCCCGACGGGGACCGTCGATGACGTGGGGGACATCCCGGTGGGATCGGAGTGACGTGGGATATCCTTTGGGGACAGGCGTTCTCGGAAGGGACAGCGGGTGGGGGTCAGTGGTGATGGGGGACGCCCCGTCGGGACCGAGGGGGCTGTGGTCCTGCTGCGGGGAGCAGTGTGGTGATTTGGGGGACACGCTGGCAGGGACTGGGAGGGACAGGGACCCCCAGCTCCCTGCGGGGGTCTTGTTTCAGCAGTGGGCACTGCAGCGTGTCTGGGCTGGCAAACTCCTGTGTCCCGTGGACACCCCGAATCCCTGTCCCTGGCAGAGGGGGGGGGCTGCAGGAAAACACCGCGGTGCCAAGGGCAGGTGTGTCCCCTGTCCGGCCCCGGGGAGCACAGAAAGGCCAATAAAGGGTTACAGGGAAACTGAGGCACGGCTACAGCAGGAATGGGTGATGGGGGGAACCGAGGCTCGAGGGCTGTCGGAAAAGCACCTTCTCTCTGTAGGCAGAGCAGGTCAGTGCCGGTGTCTGCCCCCATTTTTGACATGGGAAGGTGCTGCTGGACTGTAGGCACCCATGGGTGCTTTCCATGGGGATTCTCCACCACCCCAGGGATGCTCCACCACCCCAGCTGGAGCACCATCCCACCACCTGGGGTGATGGAGCATCTCCAGGCTCCTTGGAGCCGGGAATGCCGAAGCCAAACCACGATGGCACAGGACGTAGGGAAAACTCTGAGCTGACTTCATCCTGGGCCGTGCCCCCATGGGACAGGGAGGTGTCATCACCCCGCGGGAGGGAGACGGTGAGGACTCACCGCGTGTGTGTGCCGGCGCGACTCTTTTCCTGGATTTCACCTAGGAAAAAAACAACTGGGAGGAGAGCCAGGGAGTCTGGGTGTGCCAGGATGCCGGGCCCGCAGCCGGCTCTGCTGGATACCCCCGGCTGCCCAAAGCAGGCAAGCACACTCCCCCAGGCAGGCAGGGGTTGCCCATGGGTTTTTGGGGTGCTGCCCGCGCTCCCCAAGACTTTGGAGTAGCTTCTTGTGCCATCATCCCCAGTGCTGGAGTGTCCAAGTGCTCCCAAGGGGGTCGCAGGGATGGGGGAGCTCCCTGCACCCCCCAGCAGGGTGTGTTGGTGTCTGGGTTGTTGGAAGGAGGGGTTCGACCCCCCCAATTTCACAGCCAGGGAAGCTGAGTCAGGAAATCCCGGCTGGCCCGGCCGGATCCTGGCTGAGTCATTTCACTGAGTAAGTGCCCGTGCCGGGGGGTGCAGAGCTCCGGCACCAATCTGGGGGGCAAGGGCTGCCCACACACGCCCCAGCAGTGCCCGTGGCCCTGGCAGTGCCCACGGCCCCGGCCTCGGGCACTCTTCGCTCTGCCAGCCCCGCGCCTCAGTTTCCCTGCAAGGTTGAACTGGGACTGGATGGGACAGAAAGCTCCGTGGGCACGGGCTGGGTCCAGCCCTGCCCCACATCCCAGCGCAGGGAGCCGGCTCTGAGGGCTCGGGGTGAGTCTAAAGAGGGGACACAGGGTGGGATGGGGAGTGTGGGGCTGGATGAGCTCTGGCGCTCACTGGGGAGAGAATGGTGTTCCCAAGGTGGGGTTTGGGATCCTCCTTCTGCTAAAGCGAGTCTCCAGTCTTGGTATGTGGGGAGAGCAGTGGTGTAGAGGAGAGGATTGAGGGTGGGGGTGGGGTGGGATGGGGATGATAACTGGATCGGGAACTAAGATGGGAACTGGGATAGCGATGGGGATAGGGAAGGGATGGGGATGAGATGTGATGTGCTGGGGTTGGGATGAGGTTAGGGATAGGGATGGGGATACAAAAAGGATGGGATGAGCTGGGGATGAGGGCAGGAATGGGATGGGGACAGGGATGAGGCTGAAGGGGCTGGAGCAGAGCTTGGGGTACACGTGGGGACGTGGGTGGGGGATCAGGCTGGCCCCGCTGGCAGCAGGATATAAATAACCCTCCAGGACACGGGGTTTTTTTTCCTGCCTCTCCCCCCCACGCTGCAGCCCCACGGACAGGAAAAAGGTGTTTCCGCCGCGGACGGGAGCGGGGCCCGGGCTTGGAGCAGGATGTGGGGCCTGGGACACGGGCAGGGGGATCAGGTGACGCTCCCCGGGCTGGTGCTTGGGGTACACCCACCGAGCTGGGCTGGTGGGACCCCCGACCCCAGTGGGGCCATTGCACCCCCGGGGGCCGGCAGGGCTGGTGGTGGGAACCCCCGGCACAGGCTGGAGCCGACACGGAGAAAGGACATGGTGTCACTGGGCTGGGGCACCCTGTCCTGTCCCAAATGCCACCAGGCTGGGGCACCCACCAGGCGAGAACCCGGGGGATGTGCCCTCCCTTCCTGGCTGGAGCAGGATCCGTGTGGAGCTGGGGGAGCTGGAGCGGGTGCTGTGGGAGGAGGTTGCCTCGCCGTGCCCGTGACCCTGGCAGAGCCATTTCTTCTCGCTGATCCAGTGGGAGGTTCCCAAGCCTGCAAACACTCCCTGAGGAGGTCGGACAAGCTCCAGCACCAGCAAAGTGGCAGGCGGACATCATCCTGGGAGGGGGACCAGTATGGGATGGAAGTCCTCAGCACCATCCACCCTGCTGCTGGCATATGGGTCCCCCATCACCTGTCTGGGGTGTCCATTTGGTGGCAGCTGGGGACAGCACCCTCCATCCTCCCACAGCCCTTTGTACCCTCTGCAGCATAAAACAGCAGTGCCAGCAGTGGGGCAGCTGGTACCACGCTGGCTCTGCCCACTGCCCTGTGTGTCCCCAGGGAAAGCCCAGCTCATGTGACTGGCCTGTCCCGGCTGGGCAGGATCAGTCCCCAAGCCCTAACCAAGCCCAGAGGAATGCCAGCTCCAGGGATGCACTCTGGGGCAGCCAAGACCTGCTGGGGCAGTCAGTGGCCCAGATGGTGACACGGCTGGTGACAGCACAGGGGGAAACTGAGGCACAGGCTGCAGGCAGTGGCACATTGCCAGCACCAGTGGGAAACCCTCAAATGATTCCAGGTGACAGAGCAGCCACCAACCTGTCCCAGCAGGATCTGGTGCATTTGCCAGCACAGTTGGAGCCCTGCTTGTTAGCAAGTGACCTCTAATGAGCTTTGCCAGGTCGTGCTGCGGGATCTGGGCAGTGTTATGGACATCAGGCACTGCTGTGGATTGACTGCCTGCATCGAGGAATGCTCATGGGAGAGGGGCTGGAGGAGCTCCCAGCACTCAGCACACATCACTACCATCATGGGAAGTGACAATGGGGAATTGGGGAAAGTAGCATTTTCTTTAACTGGGGTGGAGGGAGGTCCTGGCTGAGCAGCACGGAGAAGGTTCAGAGCTCTGCTCTGTGCCGGGGGTCAGGGGGGATGTGGGGGCAGGAGCTGGGGTGATGTTGTCTCTGGCTGTGGATCTTGGTCCCTGTGCACTGCTCTGAGCTTGTCTGGTCAGTGCCCAGTCCCAGCCCTGAACCACCTGCAGCACCATCACTGCCCCTGGGACCTTTACGAGGGGCTCTGGGTCACCCCATCTTGGTGCTGGATTCCCTGTTGTGGGGCTGCCTCCTGTAAGTTCCCTTCTTCCAAGGCTCATCAGGAAGTCCTGGTGTCACCCTGGCTCCTGCCCTGCAATCACCCACCCTAGGGATGAATCCAGGAGCCCAGGGCCTGCCTGTAGGCACTGGGGGTTGGGTTGTCCCGGCTGGGGACAGATGAGGACAAGCCACCCATGCTGGGGACCAGCTGGAACAGGGGGACTGATGTTCTGGCATCCTCTCACCACTGGGATGGGTGAGAGGGCCTGAAAGTCTTGGACATGCTGCAGGGAGCGGTTTTGGGGTGGGAGCCAGTGCTCGAGTCACTGCCTCCCAGTGCTTGCCTGGATTGCCCTGCTCTCACGGGGGAGCGGAGGTGGAAGCTGGGGGAGCTGGGTTTGTGCTCATTCCCCATCCTCATCCTCACCTCCTGCTCCAGGCCCATGCGGATGTGGCCGGGCGGCGTCACCTCCGGCAGAGGAAACTCCCCCTGAGCAGAGCCAGGCGATAACCCACGGCTTCTCCTCCACCCCTTCCCCCTGGCCTCCCCTTCCCCTCACCCCACTGCTCTGTTCCCCTCCTGGCTCCCTCCTGGGGCGTCCATCCCAAGGGGCATTCATTGTGGGGTGGGTGAGGGAAGGCAGGAGTGCTGCCATCCTCACACGGGCTGCTCGCTGGGGATACTTGAGGGATACTGATGGGATGCTTGAAGGGTGGTTGTGCTCCCCTCTGGGAAAGCGAAGCATCCTCTGAGTGTGATGGCCCCGTGGTGACTCTGTTGGCTGCATCCCATGGAGGTGGGAGGTTTAATTTCAGGTGTAAGAGGCCAGTGGGACCACAGCTGCTACCTGTGCTTGGGCTGGTGGGGGTTACTGAGGCCAGGGGAGGGCATTGCCATCCCCTGCCCACCTCTTCCAGCCACATGCAGTAAGTGACAGTCCTTAGCTCCTTGGGAGAGTTGGCATCAGGGACATACTTGGAGTTATTCTGGTAGATCCTGAGATTGTGAGTCCATCTGGAATGGGGGCTGTCACAACACCCCACACCTGCCTCCGGATCAAGCAGGGAGGTGTTTGCCAGCAGCCACTGTGGATTTACAGCTCACTGGAAAATCCACTCATCCCATTAAGGGCTCCCTGTGGCTTTTGCTTTCCATTGCAAATACCTGGTTGTCCCAAGGGAAACCCCCTTCGGGTGCCAGAGGGTGTGTGGAGCTCTTGGGGCAAACCCCTCGGGAAGGGTCCAGGCTGCGAGAGCAGTGGATTCATTTATTATACGAGGGATTAGGGGAGACTCGTCCCGCTTGTCCAGGTAAGACCGGACAGGGAAGTTTAGCTCATGGAGTGGTCCGTGATGGGAATAGTCTGTATGGAGGGAGAGGGGGTTCAGCTGGGAATTAGATCCATGACTTTCACTCACTTGATTCATCACCTGAAGCAGATCCAGCATCTAAAAATGGCCCAGTGTGGAGCTTGGTGATGGCACATCCCAGGCTCTGTGTCTCTGCTCTCAGGGGTTAAATCTCCCACTTTTGGGTCACATTGCTGTGTTTCCAGGGTTATCCATCCCACACTTTCAGCACCGCTTTTAAATCTTTAACCTTCTTTGGGGGGGAAAACCTACCTTTTTCATACCTGCTCAACCTGCTGTGGGCTGTGAGAGCCGAGCATTGGCAGGAGTGGACGGGCAGTGATGGTCTCACCAGGGAGCAGGGTGGGTGCTGAGGATGCCCTGTCAGTGCTGGGATGGGGGGACAAGCCCAGCTGCCCCCCCGACCATCCCGACCACCCCAGCCCACACGTACGCGTGCGAAGGCAGCAGCGTCTGCTGAGTTAATGCGTTTCACAGCCCCGCTGAGCAGCTGCCTCTCCCCGCCGGCCCGGCAGCCCAGCCAAAATCCGCCAGGGCCTTCCAGGTTTCACGGGGCGAGGACCGGGGGGGCCGTTTCCGCACGGTGGCGGCGAAGGCAGATGCTGCGACATCTGCTCCTGCTCAGAATTCTCGGGAGCAAAGGGCCAGGTCTGTGATGCTGCAGCAACACGGGGCTAAATAAATGATGCAACCGGCTCCGCGGAGTTTTGGCCCAGGAGAGAGTTCAGCCGAATGTCACCGGAGCTGTGGGACGGCTCCTGGCCCGGGGCTCGCTCTGACACTGCGGGATCCTCAGCCCCGTGGCAGCGCTGAGGTCCTGGGCAGGTTTTGGGCAGGTTTTGGGCAGGGTTTGAACCCCCCAGGACATGCAGTTTTGGCCACGGTGCTGGGTGTTGAAGGTGCCCGGTGATGGTTCGTGTGCCGGAGGAGGAGCGGGGCTTCCGAGGCTTCACGGCTCTTCCCCGCACGCAGCCTGGGGGGAACGGGGATGCCGAGCAGAGTGCGAGACCCCCAGGCACAAACCCAGCGCTCCCAGGCGTGCCTTCCCCGCAGAGCTGAGGGCTCAGCAGAGTGTGGCCCCACGGAGGGACAGCCCAGCCTTGGTCCCTGGGGGTGCTGGGGACACCGGGGGATGACAGGCAGCGCTGCTGAGGGACAGATGGGACCAGGCACGGGACAGATGGGGCTGTCCCAGACAGGCAGCCGAGGGGCCGGGGGGCCCGGGCGCTGGGCCGGTCCCTGGGGACTCGCTGCGCTGGCCCCAGGGCGGGCAAACATCACCGGGCACGGGCATTGCCGACCCGGGGGACACAGCGCTGGGGAGGGGACGGACAGGGGCTCCAGGGGGTGACACTCGTCCCGGAGGGACATCGGCTGGGGGTGGCAGCATCAGGCCGAGAAGGGCGACACTGGTCCGGGGTGGGATGGGTGACACCGGTTCAGGGGGCGACACCGGGCTCGGGGGAGGGACACCGGCTCGGGATGCGGTACCAGGAGTGGTGAAGGTGACACCGGTCGGGGTCGGAGATGACACGGGTCGGGGTCGGGGATGACACCAGCTCAGGATGCGGTACCGGGCGGGATGGAGGTGACAGGGACCGGGGGTGACACCGGCTCAGGATGCGGTACCGGGCGGGGTGGAGGTGACAGGGGTCGGGGCCGGGGGTGACACCGGTGGGATCGGGGGTGACACCGGCCCCGGGGGGCGGTGCCGCGGGCGGAGCTGTCCAGCACCGGCGCCTCCTGAATGTCCCCAGCGCCGGGACCCCCAAGCCTCAGACCCTGCCGGGCAGCCCCGATATCCACCTCCCAGAGGTTCTACCCGACGGAGGGGACACCTCTGCCCCGGTGCCCCGGTGATCTAGTTCAGGGGGTGTGGGAATAGCCATAGTGAGAGACCCCGCGGGGTGGGGACAGACTGGGGGGACACGGAGGAACCGGGCAGTGTGTGCCCGAGCCCCGGGATATCCCTGGAGAGAAGCCTTCGACGTCGAGGACCCTGGCACAGCCCCTCACACCGTCCCTCCCACAGACCCTCACACAGTCCCTCTCACAGAGCCCCGCACAGCTCCCAGAGTCTCTCTCAGCTCCCAGAGCATCCAACCTCACCCCACAGCGGGATCTGTGCCGGGCACAGCCCAGGCAGAGCTCGGTCCCTCCCTCGGCTGTACCCGGGGGGTTGGTGGCAGTGGCTGCTGCAGCAGGTCCAGCTCAGGGCTCAGCTTTGCTCAGAGCAGGTTTTATTGAAGTGGGTTAAGTGGCTAATGGGATTGCTGTGGAGGGGCTAAACCAGGGATGAGTGCTGTGGTTACGGGCTGGGCGTTCCTGGAAGTGTTCAAAAATGCGTGGATGTGGCACTTGGGGACGTGGTTTCATGGTGGGCATGGCAGTGCTGGGTTAGCAGTTGCACTTGATGATCTTGGAGGGCTTTTCCAACTTGAATTCTGTGATATTTTTATAATCTCTGCTTGGACAACAGCCGATTTCTGTCCTTCAGCCCCTGCCCCAGCCAACAACCCATCTCCCAGCAGCTCCTAGAGGTCTCAACATCGTGCTGGGGGGAACAGCCCACCAGGACTGGAAGAGCTGGGGCTGCCCAGCCTCGCCTCCCTCCCATCCACCCATCCAGTGCCTGCAGCCAGGAGAACCACCTGCCTGCACCCAGCCTGGCCACCACACCCTGCAACCTGAGCAGTGAAACCTCCCTGGGGAAGGACTCAGCCCGGTGCCCTGGCGATGTGGGTGGTGGCAATGTCCCAGGCAGTGACACTGGCTGGTGGGCAGGCCAGGTCCTGGCCAGGGCTCAGGGGCCAGAGGGCCGGGCCTGGCAGCTGAATTACCAGCTTGTTCTCCTCTGAAGGCCCTTTCTGCCCTGGCTCCTTCTGTTTCTCTTAGGGAAGTTTTATGTCCCTTGTGTCACAAGGAGCCTTTTCTTTGTCACCCTTCCCGAGTGTGCCAGGGAGGAGGCTGTGCTGGAGCACTGCCATCCCTGATGGCAGCTTGGGGCTGCATCCTGCACAGGGCTGCAAGGTGCAGGGAGCAGCCTTTGGGAGTAGCTGTATCACAGCACAGGGACCTGTCCCTTGGCAGTGTCCAGCTCCTCGGGCCACTCACACCCCTGGGCTACCCCCGTCACCCTCACCCTTAAAAACAGAGGATGTTCTGCAGCCCCTGAGCATCTCCCTGGGGACACCCAGCATGGCCAGCTCTGTTGAAGCCCCTGGCGTTCCTGTACTGGAGTCCCCAGGGTGTCTCGAGGATGGTTCCCAATTTACAGAGCTGTCCTGCAGTCTGGGACACCCAGGGAAGTAGCTGTCCTCCTTTATTGCTGTTTCTCAGCCTGGTTTCAGCTTCTTCACCCCTTGCAGAGGCCATGTCAGGTGGGGAAACTGAGGGAGGGAGCAGCAATGAGTTGTCAGCAAAGGCTGAAGCGTTGAACAATTTTTCCATCACTCAGTGTCCACGCTCAGACTCCTGCCATAGTTATCCTGGGGCACAGCATTTCATCCCTGACAGGGATCTCAGCTGTGAGAGATAAGAGAGAAGTGAATTTTATCTGGTTTATTTAAGTACCTCCAAAGCTACAAAATACAGAGCAAAATGCTTGCAGAGCCCTTAGCTGTTCTCTTGGGAACACTGGAGAGTTGGAGATTGGCTCCCTCCACGGCACTGGGGGGGAACTGAGGGTTTCAGCTGCTCAGTGTAGCCCCCGCAGGGCCTGAGACTGTTCCCAGCTTGGCTCAGGTGATGGATGGCTCTGAAGTGGATCTGCTTCAATGCTGAGAATGCTCCAGTGACCCCTCTGGGTCATTGAAATGGGGACATGAAATGAGACCAGGCTCCAGGTCCCTGATCATTTCTGGCTGCTAAAATGGCACGTGTGAGATGGATTTGGACACGGGGCTGAGGAAGTAGCTCGAGCTCCGAGCACAACAGATGCCTCTTTGAAGGAGATGCCTTCAGGGATGTGCTGGCTTGTGTTTGTCCTGGGATGAAGGATGCAGCTCGTGTCATTTTCCTGCAATGTGAACACCCGCGTCTCTGTGCATGGCAACATCTGAAGGGATCAGAAACAACCTTGCCTCTGGGATTAAAGGTCTTTAATTCAGGGAAAACACAAGTTCACCTCAAGACCTGAGCACTGGAGACAGCTGGCATGAGCACCCTCCCCTTGGCTGAGAGATGAACATGTCTGGCTGCCCAGGAGGCTCAGCTCTGGTGCCAGGCAGGGCTCTGCTGCCCACAGAACTGCTGCAGCTGCTCCAAAATATCCCCTGGTGCTAAAACACCTCATGTGCACCTGCTGCTAAAACATCTCACGTGCACCTGCTGCTTTTCACTGCCACGGCACCCAGCGAGCCCAGGCTGGTACCTGGGGAAGTGATGGGGCCAGCTGAAAGTCCCCAAATTAAAGCATCAGGTGCAAGTTCCTGGTGCTCCTGTTACATGGAGGGTGAGCAGCAGCGAGTTCCAGAGAGCTGTTCCTGGGTTGCACTGAAGGAGAAAGTTGTTTCCCTTTTGAGCTAATTGTGAAGGAGCTGCTGGGTGTATCTGTGTCAAGCCATAACCTGCTTTAGCCGGGTAAAGAGGTGGCAGGACGCCAGCGTGACACAGCGTGACACAGCGTGACACAGCACGACACAGTGTCAGGGGGGTCTTGCCCACTCCTCTGCCATTGTGGCACATGGGGCACATGCCAGGGGCACCTGGTCCTAGGGCAGAGCTTGAATGGGGTAAAATCAGTCTGGAGGCAAAGGAAGAATTATTTGGGAAGAAGAATGGGCTGAATGTTGACCAGGAATGGCTTTAGCTTGTGCTGGTTGGTGCTGGATGAGTAGGGGGCTTCCAGGCATGGCAGCAGCTCCTCCTGGGGCTGCTGAGGGAGGTAGGGATTTGGCAGGAATCACTTTGATTTTATCCCTTTGGTGCCATCCCTGGGTGTGGGACCTCACCCCGAGGGTCCAGCTGGTGTCACAGCGTGGGGGAGTGGGGCAGCACCCCCCAGGAAGCCCCCAGCATCTCTAGGGCAGGGTGAAGCCCACAGAGGGCTCAGCCATGCTTAGCCAGGCACAGTGGAATGCTGTGTGCCCTCGGAGATACCCAAGGTGTGTGTGGTGGGAAGGGGACTGCTCTGAGCCTGGCTCCCAGCAGGCATTGGCATCTCCTGCGAAACCTCAACCCCGAGAGCACAAGAGGAGGATTGATTTTTTTTGGCCAGCATGGCACCTTTGGCTTCTGCTGCAGCTGTGGCATCGCTGGTGGGCTCGGAGGGGAGAAATGGAAGTTGTGTCCACAAGAGAGAAAGCCAAAATGGGAAAAAATCTACAAAATGGGAAAAAATCTTCCAGCCCCAGTGCCACGTGCCTGGGGAGCAGACGGGGCTGGAGGGGTGCTGCAGGCTGGTGGTGCTCAGTGGGTGCCAGAGAGGGTAAGGTCATAAAATAAACTAGTTTTTTTGCCTCTGATTTGGTTGAGGAGGGTCTTGAGGCAGGTTTTATGGAGTCGGGGCAGATGATCTCCCTCTGTGTTAGGAGGAAACCCATCAGCAGCCTCCTCTGAGGCTGGAGCTGTTCGAGAGACCTGGGGTGAGTTGGGGCCAGTGTTTTCACCACTCATGTCCATAAGGCTGGAGCTTCGCTGGCTCTTGGCCCCATCCCGGGCATCATCATGCCTGGAAGTGTCCAAGGCCAGGTTGGATGGGGCTTGGAGCAACCTGGTCTAGTGGAAAGTGTCCCTGCCCATGGCAGGGGGTTGGAATGAAATGGCCTCTAAGGTCCCTTTCAACCCAAACCATTCTGTGGTCCTATGAAGGTCAATCATGTTTGTGTTTGCACAAGGTATTTTGCAGCTCAAGGCTTCAAACTGCTTTGTCCCCAGGCACAGCACTCCTGAGGCACAGGGCTGCCTCAAGGAGACAGGAAAAAAGTGAAGAACTGGGGTTTGTAAGTGTGGACTGTGGGACACAGACCGGGAATAGGCTGAGGGGTGGAGGAGAGCTGGTTGCTGCTGATATTCACATCTGGGTCAGGATTGTTGTAGCCACAGGAATGAGCTTGTCTCCAGCTGGGTGCTGATCTCTGGCCACTGCACTGCCAGGAGTGACCTCTGTGGGTGCAGGAAATCCCACTGGCACAGGGAAAGCCCTGCCTGGCTCCTGCTGCCCACCTTGCAGCCCCCCGGGGTGTGGGCTGGTGCCAGCACAGGGCCCCACACTGGGGGTTGCCCCCAGGCTGGATCCAGATCTATGGACCCACATGGGAGTGGCAGAGCCCCTGTGCCTGTCTCCATCCCAGCCCCTGCAGTGACTCGAGGATGGATCTGTCCCAGAGACCCCTGTGTGCCTGTCCCAGTGCTGCCTCCATCCACTGGAGACATGACCATGGTGAGAAGAGACAGACAGGGCTCAGTGGGGAGAGAGAAAAACTTCCCCGGGCGTTTAAGAAGCTTCAGTGAGAGCAAGCCCAGTACATCCATTCCCTCTGCCCCTTAATCAAAATTGCCTTGAAAAGACCTTTGTAGCTCCCAGCTGGCACTGAAGTGAGTGCTGTGATTCCTTGATCTCATCCACTGCATCAGCCCTTCTCCCCGTGACCCACAGCTCCACGATCAAGTGACCCAGCTCATGTGGGTCTGCAGAAAGGGAATTGGAGTGTGTTCATCCCAGTGCTGCCTGTGGCAGGGATGTGGCCACCCCACTGGGGCATGGTTTGGTCCTTGCAGACCCCCAAAACCCTGGTGGGAGCAGCAGTCAGGGCAGCTTGGGGTGGGGAAGAGGCAGTTTGGGACATTTTAGACATCGCTCATTCCCCCCACCGGGAGATGCAGTGTATGCAGGGCTGAGGCTGGGTGCTGTTCCCGTCAGGGGGCCCCTCAGGGCTTACCAAGAAACCTTCTCCCGCTCTGGAGAAGCTCCATCTCAGCCGGGTGGTTTGACAGAGAAGGTGTATGTGGGAGTACCCGGGCAGCTGCAATCCCCAATCTGCCAGGAACAGCCTCAATGGGCTCCAGCACAGCCCCAAATGCACTCGCTGGAGCCCCTTGAGCTCACTGCACTCACCCAAACACTGATGCAGCTCCAGGGAGATGAACCCCCACCATGGGTGGCCAACCTGGAGCTGATGATGCCCTCTAGAATGTTCAGGAACTCCAAAATGCATCTGCCCCTGCTCCAGAGCTTTTCCTTCAAGGAGGTAGAACAAAACCATGCTGGAGCAACACGCAAAATGTGTGTCAGGGGAGATTTGTGGCACCTGGTGCCTCTGAGGCCATAGCTCCCCGTGGGGCCACAGCTCCCCATCTTTCTAGAGATCAATTCATCCCCTGGAGAAAACTTTTTTCATTGAGTTTTCAGGTTTTTTCCTGAAAAGCAGCAAGTGGGAGGTGATTGGAGACGCCATGGTTGATTTCCTCGCTGAGCTCTGCTCTGCCTGCCCAGGCAAAGCCTGAGGGAGCAATGAGCTCCTCCACTCACTGTGACTGTGCTGACATCCCTGTCACCACTGGTGGCAAAGATGGCCCTGCCTGCCCATGGGTGCTTTGGGTGGGATGAGGGGGTGTGCTGAGACCCCACCCTCATCACATGGAGCAAGACACAAAGGCAAGGGGACACAGAGCATGGTCTGAGGGGTGGTGCCCACAAGAGTCGCTGTGGGGCAAGATGAGAGCATGGAGAGGTGGGGCAGCTGGCACCGTGTGGTGGGACAGTGGGGATGTGGAGGGCACTCCAGTGTGGTGGTAGAACTGACATCAATAGATGGAATCATAGAGCTTGTCCTCTGCCTCTGGAAGGTGGTCTTAGGTTAACAGGAGATGGCCTCATATGTCTGGGAGATAGTCTTTTGTGGCCAGGGGATAGTCCTGGTTGACCACAACATGGTTTTGGGGATCAGGATAAGGTTTTGAGTGACCAAGAGGGGCCCACCTTGCCTGTGGTACAGCCCTACCTGATGAGGGTCTGTGCCCATGTGTCCGTGCTGCAGGGACCTGCCACAGGGATCTGGGGACAGAGGGATGGAGCTGCACAGACTCCCTGGGGAAGAATATCATGTATGCCCTGGCCCTGTCCCCACCCTGGGGTGTGGGATGCAGTGACTTCCTCCTGGGATGGGGACATTGAACACCCATGGCCAGTGGGGACCATGAGCAGGGTCTGGCGTGGCACCCCCACATCCTGGACAGTGACCAACCCTCCTCTCTCTCCACAGCCTCGCCAGCAGCCGCCTCACCAGGATGAATGGGACAGCCAACATCCATTCCACTGGCCGCAGCCACTACCCCTCTGCCATCCCAGTGCCTCGCTCCATGGCCCATGGCAAGCTGCACGCTGCAGCCCCACTGAGCACCCCAGGGTCCCCTGTCCCCCACAGGGCTCTGTCCCCCCGGCCAGGGAAGGTGCCAGCCCCTGGCCCCAGGACCCTCAAGCCCAAAGGCACTGGCAGAGCTGCCAGCCATGAGCCAGCCGAGGGCAGGGAGGGAAGCCCCGGTGTCCCCCTTCATGGGGGGCAGAAAGCCCTGGCGAGACCTCTGGTATCCCCTGGGAAGTGCCCAGAGGCAGTGGGCAGTGGGAGGAGAGGGACAGGCAGGGCAGGGGAGCCCACTGACCTGCCCAAAGCTCCCCCCGGACAGGGCAGGGCTGGGGGGCGGCCAGGGGCATGCCCTGGGAAGGGCAGCACAGGGGCCGTGGCAGGGACAGGGGATGAGTCCCATGGTAGCTCACAGGGGAGGAGCCCCATATTTGGGTCAGGGGCCATCACCTTCTCCTCGGGACCCCCACAGAGCCACCCTGTCACTGCCACCGTGGCACCCTTCCAGTACCGGTGAGTCCCTGGGGATGGGGGGAGCCTGGGAAAAGGGGGGAAAGGGGTCATAGGGGCAGGAGGGCATGGAGCTCTGAGGGGCTTGGGCACAGGGGGACAAGGGGCTGTGGGGGGCCTGGGGACAGGGGGACATGGGCCTGGGTGTATGAGGACAGGGGGATGCTGGTACACATGGCGGACATGGCCTTGGCGTTGGGACTGAGGGCTCTGTACCTACAGGAGGGCTTCCACTGGTTTGGGGTGCTGGGGATACCTGGGGCACTTGTGGGAGCTGGTGAGGGGCAGGGGACGGACTCAGGGCAGAACAGGGTGCCCTGGGACCCCCCTGCCATGAGACCAGTGTCCCCAGATCCTGGCAGAGCCCATGGCATCATGTCCCCATATTTTGGGGTCCCCAGCTGGCTGCACAGTGCAATGTGCCCCTGCTCCCCCACCCTCATCCCTCTCTGCCCCCAGGCTGCGGGAGGACCGGGAGCAGGAGAGGGCCACATCCCCTGGGGACGAGTGTCCTGGTCCTGCAGAGGGACCTGACCCCGACCGCAAACCCAGAGGCCTGAGTGAGTCCAGGGGGGTTTCTCGGGAATGGGGGGTCCTGCAGGGGGGCTGCTGTTATAGTGCCAGGGGCAGAGGGTCGTGTTGGAACAGGAGCCAGTGCTGGAGGTCGGTGGGGCAGCGGGGAGAACCCCCACAGCAGGGATGTCCCAACATCCCTGGGGAGGGCTCGGCTGCAGTTCCCGCATCCGGTGACCTCTGTGGCCAAAATCCTACACAGTGAGGGACACAGAGGAGTGACCCGTCTGGAGACGGTGCCGGGACATCACCCCGCTTGGCTCCTTTCCCTCCCCTTCCCAGTTTCCCAGCGAGCTGCAGGAATGACCCATTTCCAAGGAGCCGGCGCGGAGGCGGGTGCGGCGGCACCGCCGGCTCCCCGCACCCACCGCCGGGTCACCCCTTCCCCGGGGGCTCAACACAAGCTCCCCGCTGCAGTGCTGGGGACACCCCAGTCCCCTCCGGCGCTTGCTTCGGGAGGAGATTTTGGGGTGGGGGCGGCTCCTGGAGAGATGCTGGGGCGGCGGTTGCCAGGGCAGCGGCAGCGGAGGATGCTCCAGGGATGTGCAGGGAAGGGGAGAAAAGAGAGCCGGGTGATTTGAAGGGACAGAAGTCGGTCAGAGCGGCGGTGGGTCCCTGCAGAGAGCGGCTTCGTCGCGGTGTCCCGGCACCGCAGCCAGGGGAGAACGGGGTTCAGCGCTGATTTGGAAAGCGCTGAAAGCGAGGGCGAGCGGGAGGGTGTTCCGGGAGGAAGCAAGGGGGAGTGAGCGGGGCTGGCATGGGCCCAGCGCAGCTGCCTGCGAACCTTGGGGAGCTTTTGGGAAGAGGCCGAGCGGGTTTGGCGCTGGGGAAGGGGCCGGATCCTTTTCCTCCCTCCACGCCCGCTCCGGCCCGCGACACCGCCCGGGGCTCCGCTGGACCCAGCCAGAGGGGACGGGGGACATTGGGAGTCCCCAGGAGTCACCTCGTCAGCCCCAAAATGACACAGATTTCCCCCCAACACAGCAGGCCCTACACCCGGGCAAACAGCTCCCCAAACTGCGGGTGGCTTCGCTTGTCCAACCATTCTGCCCCAGCAGCACCTTTTGGTGCAAAGTATTTTTACATTTTTTGGCCACCCTTTACACCCGGGCTGGGTTGTCTGGGGACTCCCCACGGGCTGAGCCCCGGAACACCCGCCCGGGGGTGGGCTGGGGGGCTCGCACCCCCCGGCCCTCCC
Source organism: Dendrocincla tyrannina (assembly GCA_035047865.1). Lineage (NCBI taxonomy): Eukaryota > Metazoa > Chordata > Aves > Passeriformes > Dendrocolaptidae > Dendrocincla > Dendrocincla tyrannina. The sequence goes on along the minus strand of JAWWMP010000077.1, from coordinate 767,990 downwards.
GTCCTTATCTCGGCTGAAGTGATGGGCTCTAATGCAATATTTCCCGGCGGTTGCCATGGCAGCCCGTGTGAGGTCACCAAATAGACTTAATTCACCCCTCCCGAGGGACGGGTAATTAATGAAAAATGATGATAACCAGATCCCACTCCCCCTCTTCTCCCCCCTCCCTCCTTTAATTCCCCTGGATCACCGCAGAGGCCCTGCCGTGTTTGGGGACCACAGTGTGCCTCGGGGGGCTCCCTGGAGAGAGCGAGCCCGGGCTCTTCCCGCACCACTTGGGGTGAAATGGGGACGTTCTGGCCCCTCCTGGGGATGGGTGCGCAGGGATGAGCTGGATGTGGGGTCAGTGTCTGGCGGGACAGAGGGTGCTTCAATAGAGGGTGCTGGGGGTCGGGACCCCCACGCTGGGCTTCACACCTTTGCCATCCAGCACCCGGCACATCCCTCCCTGCGAGGGGCTGCGGGACGGGGCTCAGTGCGGGGGGACAGCCCCCCACGGCACCCATGGGTGCACCCAGCACCGTGCCTGCCAGCTTCATCCCCCGCCCCAGGCGTCCCGTGTCACCCCAGGGTCCCGCACAGACCCAGTGCCCCGGGGGTCCCACCTGGTCCCGCTGCCCCCGGGGGTCCCACAAGGTCCTGCTGTCCCCAGGGCCCCTCTGCCCCCGGGGGTCCCACACGGCCCCGCTGCTCTCAGGGTCCCTGTCTCCCCGGGGTCCCACCTGGTCCTCCTTCCCCCTGGGGTCCCGCTGTCCCCAGGGTCCCTTTGCCCCCAGCGTCCCTCTGCCCTCGAGAGGTCTCTCTGCCCCCGGGGGTCCCGCACTGTTCTGGGGGCCCTGCATCTCCCCGGTGTCCCGCTCGGTCCCGCTTCCCCCCGGGGTAGGGTGTGTGTATGTGTGTGTATGTACGTGTATGTGCATGTATGTGTATGTGTGTATATGTGTGTGCGTGTGTGTGTGTGTTGGGGGGTCCCCCCCTCCATCCTCCCCTTCCATCCCCCTCCCCATCCCCGTCCCCTGGGCGCGCCCCCGCGCGACCCCGCCCCCCGGCGCGCGCCCCCTCCCCTCG